>CABFOV010000114.1:114550-168963 GCA_902141375.1 Timema poppense
TTTTTAGGAATGCGTTTCATTACCTGGTAATGTTATACACATATTTACTTACTATCACGCTTCTGAGTAAGCGATGAGAAAGGTTGAATTTAGAAGAAATGTACCAACGTTTACGTGAAGGGAGAGTGTAAAATCATTTTGGAAAACATATACATAAACATAATACACCCAGATGAGCTTTAAATCTTGACCTTTCCTCTAGTTTACTTCGAGGGTAACGCCTTAGACCATGTGGTCATGGAAACAGGTCATTGCAAATTAAAGAGCTAGGTTTTTATACACGCTCCACCCTCCCCCCTTCTCTATTTTAACCAAAGCTAGAATTATTTCCTCATACAATGTTTAAGTAGCTGAGTAATAGGTTTTTGTGATATTTCAATAACTAATAACAGGCTAAGTCATTTTATTTCTATAGAAAATAACAAAGTTTATTGGAGGCAGATTTTTTTAGAAATATAGCAATTCTATTGAAGCAAAGATTATTTTTGTCATGATTAGAGTGGCATATACAACAAACTTTTTAAATGAAGAGAAAAATTCTTCATGAAATTTCAGGACACTCTTTACAGATATTCATCAACTGTTAATATCACAATGTGAAAAAAATAGACTATGTGTTTGTAGTGGAGAAATATTTGATTTATTTTCACCAAAAAATGTTTTGCTATAAGAATTGCTAATACGCTACCTTTTCTAGCGTTCTTTGCATCACCATCTTAATTAAGCCAAAGTCTAAGAGATGATGGAGGTTGAATTTAGAGAAAGTATACGCGTATAGGCGGGTATGATGCTTATAAAACCATTAAAAACACACTAAGTACACCCAAAAGAGATTTGAACCACGATCTTCCCATAGTTGTGTTTTTAAGAGTGACACTTTAAATCACTTGGCCACCGAGGTCAGTTTAAATCCTAGTTATAAAAATAATTAATTTTTAATTATTTACCAGGTTGGTAGAACTGTGGTATCGGGTCTGGATAGTTTTGCAAAATAATATTTTTGAATTCTAATTTTTTTTTTTTTCTTTAAGAATATTTTTTTAATTTGTCTAGTACTTCCGTGGACACGCAACCATAGAATACGCCTTAGCTATCAATATTCATGACTGCACAATCTGATAGTTGGATAGTAGCTTTATGTTGATGATAAGACAAATACTAGACTCACCTTTAATCAAGATACTAAATCGATTCTATAAACGAGAATTAGGCTTTATTCATTTTCATAAATTACCGGAATTAGAATTTAATAACTGAAGTGGTCACTAAGCATAATTATGTCATGTGGGCATCGTCTACCGGAGGTTTAGGTTCAAGACCTTCCTGGTTTGAATAGGATTTTAATGTATTATCTAATTCTCCCTCCATTCAAATGCTAGTGCACTTCCTATAAACTGCCTCACTTATACATATTCCGTATATTAAGTCAAACACAGCATTTATGTTTAAATTACTTGCTAAAAATTTAAGTAGGTCAATATCTGTATTTGGTAGAACAATAATTAGAGAAATGTTAAAGATGAATGGCATTATCGAGCCCTTTTACATCAAATATATTTTTTTAGAGGATTAAATAGTGGTGCCAGTGAGTAGAAGATAGATTAAATTTAGAAACATATTTTTAAATATTCGGTTAAGATCGCATTTAAAATTTTCTAGAATCAAGAAAAACTAAATAATATATTATATCACATTACATTTTACTGTCCCATGAATATGAAGAACTTGTTTATTCTGTATTTAACTTTTGTAAAGGCCTGTATTTTTTAACTATTATATATTATTTAATATCTTCCAAAGAAGAGGGGGTGCCATAGTTTTATTATTTAAATTGTTTCCTAGAATATTGTTTAGAATACACTAACAAGATGTAAATCTATGGTAAAGAAAATATTTGATCAAGATGGACATAAAATGTTAATATACTATCAAGTAAGTCTAAATAGTAATATTATTTTAAAGTACATATCTTTATTAAGTACTGGATTAAGATGTAGTTATGTTGAAAGTAATTTTATAAAGATAGTATATATGATGGATTAATTATAGTGTCTGACTTTGAGTTTTGAGCGTTAGATCTAATCATTTACATCTGCCTTGAGAATCGTTCCACATGGTGTTACCATCGTATTTTGAAGCAAACATAAATTCCTTTCTAATACCTACATGGTTCTTAATTTATTTTTGCCACCGCGTCTGACTACCCGCTTGCCATTTGGGCTAAACACATATGAATTAATTATGCTAATGTGTACGTGATAGTAAAGTTTGAATTTAGAAGAAATGTACTGGAGTTTTTATGCAGGAAGAGTAGACAACCATCAAAGAACAAATACACTCATTATATCGAACTTAAATTTGAAAATCGATCTACCAATCATCGGAAACTAAGTGTACTGCTAGAGCTACGCCTTTGACTATTCGACCACCAAAGCGAGCTATAATAAAATTAATTCCGTTCTTAATAAACCATTACCTTTTCATAAACTATATTTAAAAGTGTTGTGAATCCAAAACCTTAGCTATTATTATCGTTATTATCACCGCATCTTACTACCCATTCGGGTTGTATGCACTTACACTAATGTGTAATGGTAGGGTGATTGTGAGATGAAATGGAGGACCTACAGTTTAACGTGGAATCCGAACCACGGTGGAGACCTGGCATTCCTCACATTCACAAGATGTCTTGTCAGAGGTGAAGGAAGGGTTTGGTAATCAGATAAGAATATGTGCCGGGACCGAGGATTGAACCCCGGCCGTCAGCACAGAAGTCTGACACCTTACCCCTAGACCGCCAAGTCACCTCTAAACCTTGGCTAAATCGGTAGTGTGTCTGCCTACTGAGCTAAGGGTTCCATGTATGATTCATGACATGGCCGAAGATGTATCATTTATAAAATGTGGGAAAACACTTTCACATTGATAAGTTAACGTCCAGGGACTGGATGTTGTGCCTGTCCTAGTATTAAGTTAGATTATAAGATATATGAAGCTATGACAGGCCTAGAAAACCGGCAGCGGAAAATACATGTCTTGAATAAAAAAAACTGACCCAGGCCTCCAGCTGTAAACAATAATGGACGTAAGTAAATTTAAAGGTGATGTGAATGCTCACCTTCATTTTAGTATTGAAATTTGTTCTCTACAAAAATATTTATAAAAAACTTTATATTTTAAATTGTTTGCCTCCTGTTTGAAGAAAAACTACATTAAATAAATTTTATCTTACTCTTGTGAAGATATAATATGTAATTTATATTTTAAATGGCTTAGGATGACGCAATATATATGACGATATATTATTATTATTAGCATCGCGTCTTACTACCCGTTCGGGTTATACGCACTTACGCTAATGTGTAATGGTAGGGTGATTGTGAGATGAAATGAAGGACCTACAGTTTAACGTGGAATCCGAACCACGGTGGAGGCCTGGCATTCCCCACATTCACAAGATGTCTGGTCAGAGGTGAAGGAAGGGTTTGGTAATCGGATAAATCTTTGCCGGGAACGAGGATTGAACCCCGGACGCCAGCATAGAAGTCTGACACCTTACCCCTAGATCACCAGGTCACCTACTTTGACGATATAGACAATGTAGAGTTTATTACACAAACGTTATACCCTTGTAGATTAAACAAAAATCTTTCTTGGCCCATTACTAGGAGATGACTCGCCTCGGTGGCGTATTTAATTAACGCGCTAGTGTCATGTTGAGCTATACAGTGGAGGATGGGGAGATCGAGGTTAAAATCTCTCTCGGCTGAACTGGGGTGGTTTTTCCTAAATGGTTTTCCACTCTCTCTCCACACAAATGTGGGTTCACTTCATTTACATTATACCCTCCCAATGCCTATCCCATTAGCATATATAGTACTAACGGGTAGTAAGACACGCTGCTAAGTTAAATTAAATTAAAACTAGGAAATTAAAAATAAAACAAAAACGCATACACATTTTCCAATTTAAAGAAAAGTCCAAATTTAAATCTATATATTTAACATATCAAGACTAGGTCAAACGTCAATACTTTCTAATTTAAAAACACTTGTTTCTTTAAAAAACACTATGTTTTGTTTTTATAAATTTATTTCTATAGCTACCCAATATTTGATTTTTAAATAGATCAGAAACATTCTTAAATCAACTTTCAATTTTAAAATTTAACGCCTATGGTTAAGTATGTGATAAGCTTAACTCAAGCCTAGGAGTTAATTTTGAATATCAATATAAACATGTTTATATTTTTTAAATGTAAACACTTTTAATTCCAATATTATGTCACACTTGAATATCCAACATACACACTGCGAACTATTCCATAGCAGATTATATGTATCAAGCTAGTTTAGAATTTGTCAATTGGTTAGAAAATTTTAATAGGCATATAAAAAGACTATCAGACTTGGCCACATTTTATATATTTTCTTATGGGTTAGGAAAAGAAAATAATGTATCTTTTTATAAGGAATAGGATATTTCTTTAATCGGATATTTCTATATAATCAACATTACAGCTAAATGCAATGGAATAAAACTGTTCAATATCGCTTATCCATTTGTATACCTTTATAAGCTCCCTAGTTTCCTTAACATCCATTAACAAACACTAGTGATGAGGTAACCGTTTAGTCAATAATTCAATTCGAAAGTAATTACAATGTATTTCCTTAATTTAGGTCGTCGTAATAAGTACGAACTTTATTTTATATTTCTGACACCCACACGAACACAAACACACTATCACAACACCAATAAAAACATTGTCATATAAGAAAAAAAAAATTCTTTATACCTTTTCAATTTCCAATGGTAAAACATGCTAAATTATGAACTAGTCAACTATTCCAGTCGGTACAAACAAGTTTCCCCTTATTTCCCCTTCTCGTTGACTTGCTTCTTTGTTGTAAGTGGTGAGACATGAAAAACACCAAATTACACAGTTCACTCTTGTGTTTTCGCTTGGCAGCCATGAATAAACGATGTTGTTAGATAAACAAGTACTTTTCTTGGAGGCCGTACTTTTTCCTTTCTCTCTCTCTCTCTCTATTTCTTTTTTTATCAATGTGTTTGTTTTATTGTGTGTGATAAGAGCACACAGCGTTCACAAGAACTTATAATCGTAACATGAAACAAATTAACTTTTAAAACCTAGTTACCAGCTACTTTATTGGTTATTACATTAAATAAAATCTATAGAAGTTGACTTATATTAAGATAAGTCAGAAAGTGCATAACAATACATAACAAAGTGAATGAGGATAAGCCACCAAATAAATGTAAAGATGTGTTTTTATATTATTTAATTTCTATTGACCCCTTGAAGAGAGAAATATAAATTGTAATCGTCAAAAAAATCGAACTCAAGATTATAATAAATTTCTATATTTTATAGCCCACTAAGACCGAAAAAGTAGTTTTTGCGATGCCGTCGGTCTGTTTGCATCTTGACCTAGAGCTGATACAATTTTTTAATCTATCAAGCTAAAACTTGATATTTAGGGTTTTCATAACGCTCCCTTTAATTTTTTTATAGAATTATTTCAAATATAAGATATCAAACCACAGAATTAAGGTCAAAATGAGAAAAAAATTGATTTTATCGAAATCCACCATAACGATTTTGATCACATTCTGTAGCTTGGAATTGTTTAATACCAGAAACAAGGTGACAATTCTAATTTACCACGGAAACGATTTTGAGGTTACTTTATAATAGTGAAAATTTTCAATTTTAATCATATATTGTTTACTATTAGTGATAATAAAAAAAAACATCTTTGTTAAGTTGTAATATTATTAAACTTTAAAAAAATAGTTGAAATATACTTTTATAAAACCAACAATTTCCAAGCTTGACAAATACTATAGAGAACTTTTACAATAAAGCAATATTTTTGTTGAATTGCTTATTTTTAAAATCCTATTTATATGTTATATTTCCAGAATTAGTTATTATATGTATAAACTAAGTATCAGGCTACACAGGCTAATTTAATAAAAGCTGGGTATGGTGAAGTTAAGTGGATAATGTTGAGATAAGTATAGTACATTTGGTAATTATAGTTTTTGTTTGGTCGCGTCATGCTATGTTTGGTATGGTTCAACGATTAGGATAGTTTTAGAAATTCTAAAAATACATAGTATGCTGAAATTTAGTTAATTTATTTTATATTAGGATGGTTAAATTAAGTTTGGTTAAGTTCAGTTACTTTAATGGTTTTTAAGTGAGGATTAATAAGTCATTAGTTAGCTGTGAAAAATTAATCCACTTATTTAATTTGATCTAGCCTCTATCTCGTTAAGGTTAAATGATTAGATTAAGCATATTGGTTTCAATTACTACAGGATAAGTTGAAACATTTTATCACTATGAAATTTTGTCGATTTCTCACCAGGGCCAGAAATTTTATGGTAGTTTGTCATATTTATTTGAAAAACAATGAAGCAATATTTTTTAAATTGTAATAACTCAGATATAGTTTTATATTGCATACCAAGCTATAGGTTGCTATAAAGTTTTATAGGGGATCGTTGTTGTGAAATATTTCAAGTGAATTATTTATTGAATTTAAATACTTCTTTTATATTTTAATTTAAAATCATCTAATTTTTAGATAGTTTTAAAATATACCGTATTGTCACCTAATATTGGCATTAAGCTATTATTAAAAATTTGACTTTATACCACAGATAATAGGGTAGTCATTCTATTTAATTAAAAATTAAAGTAAAAATTGGTAGTTTTAGTGATAGAATAAAATTGTCAATACATGAATGCATATTGATTATTCTTTGGTTTGTTTATAGAGTAGTATCAGTTTGTAGATTAAGCCAATGGCAAATATATATGCTGGAGATCTCCATTCGTAGTTACAAATTCATCAACACTTAATTGAATAGTACTTAATATTTAATTGCATAGTAGAACAAATAGCTAGAGGGTAAGTAAAGCAAATTCAATTCTGCACCAAAACTTTCAACGTAGTCATTTGTTATATTTCTAAGAAAGAAGTTTGTTCATAACTCATGTCTGCAGAATGGGAAGAAGTTAATATGGCACAGAATCTTATTTCCTCTCAATTATATTTGTAATTAATATGAATTTAAGTTTTTTATAAAAACTATGACCTTGGGTGACTCACTCAAATAAACCATCGTGCCAGTTTTTAAATTTAAATTATCAAAAAGTGTTTATTTAAACGCGTTACTTATCTTTACCTTGACTTAGCTTTTCTCTATTAGGCCTTATATTCATTTAAGCTACTGTTATCTTTAATATGTTTTATGAGATAACATAATCATCTCATTGAAATATCTGACAGACCAAATTTAATGTCAATATTTTTGTATCCAATTAATTGGGATGTATAAACTATGCGTTTTAAAGATATTTGAGAAATTATTCTTTAAAAAATATGATATAAAATAAAATCTATTTGGTTTTAAATTAATTCAATGAAATGAAAAATTAAATTATTTTTGTTCATAATTAAATCACAAATTTTTCCCAAATTAAACATTCCAATAACTAGTGTTATTATTATTATTATTATTATTATTATTATTTTACACTCAACTAAAACTAGAACTTTAGGCGTGTATGTTGATGATCATATATTGTTTATAAGTCTAAAAAAACAATTTGACAGATTTAAATATTCCATGATCTCCCACGTTCAACATAGATGTGAGTCTCTAAGTACAATGGAGTGATATGTTACCTTGAACATGAGAAATCTCTGTGTACTTATGTGTCATTAAGATTTATTTTCTACGCCAGAGGTATTAGGATCAATTCTTGTGTTAGATAGCCCCTTTGAAATGCATGCTTAAAATAACTGTGCGACTATTTCAGACACGTTGGTAAACACCTTAATTCTTATTTTATATTACTTATCTCCGAATATCACTACCCATTTACGTTATACGCATATATAATAACTATACTAATGCATTAAGGCTATGGAAGGCATAAATAGAGGAACAGTAATTACATCTAAGTGGGTAAGATTGGGAAACCATTTAATAAAAATATCCTTCCGTACATACAACCAGGATTTGATCCCCAATCTCTCCATAATTAGCAGTCCAGTCTATTGCGAGAGGGAGCTCGTAGTCGGAGCGCCCACCAAGTTGACGTGACATGTGATCTTAAGCGTGATTTGGAACCTAGCATGCATCTTTAGGTTAAAACAATGCAACCACATGAGTGAGCGCCCACTAAATTGGCGCGACATAGTGATGGTGACCCGATACACGCCACGTCAGTCTAAGATGATTACTGCATCTTCTATTTTATGTCTCATGTTATCGACAAGCGAGTGCATTTAATTCACTGGAAATTCATTTAATACTACTCTATTAAATGACCTACTCCAAGTGCCACAAACGTCCTAGGATATGTATCATGTTTTAAAATAGTAATTTATTCTTTATTTATTATTTATAGATTAAATGTTTCTTTACTCACTCTCTAAAACGACTGAAATATTTCCCGATAGGTGACCTGGCGGTCTAGGGGTAAGGTGTCAGACTTCTGTGCTGGCGGCCGGGGTTCAATCCTCGGTCCCGGCACAGATTTATCTGATTACTAAACCCTTCCTTCACCTCTAACAAGACATCTTGTGAATGTGGGGAATGCCAGGCCTCCACCGTGGTTTGGATTCCACGTTAAACTGTAGGTCCTCCATTTCATCTCACAATCACCCTACCATTACACATTAGCGTAAGTGCGTATAACCCGAACGAGTAATAAGACGCGGTGCTAATAATAATAATAATAATAATAATAATTTCCAGATAAGTGTTTAAGTTATTAAAAACATTGAAAGCACCACGTTTATTTACGTTTTATTGCCAAAAAGAATGCAACCAAAAGCGTCATTTACTGCAATCATGATTATCGTATCTGATAACATTGACAAAATTCAATAAGGACAGAGAATCTTCATGATCAGAGGCAAACAGTATTGATAAAATGATTAATGAATTGGTGCTAAATCATTCTGGTGTGCTTTTAGTCACACTTATCGTAACTTATTTGTCAATGTCCTATTTCTACCATGTTACTGACATATCATGTGTTACGTCATTTTGATTGGCGCTCTTACTTAAAGTCTTAGACAACTCTTAGCGGTAACTACTTGGTAAATAGAAAAAATAGTCAAAAACCAATTACAGTACACACATAATTGTAGTTTATTATTATTATTAGCACCGCGTCTTACTACCCGTTTGGGTTATACGCACTTACGCTAATGTGTAATGGTAGGGTGATTGATGAGATGAAATGAAGGACCTACAGTTTAACGTGGAATCCGAACCACGGTGGAGGCCTGACACCCCACACATTCACAAGATTTCTTGTCAGAGGTGAAGGAAGGGTTTGGTAGTCAGATAAATTTATGCCGGGACCGGGGATTGAACCCCGGCCGCCAGCCTAGAAGTCTGACACCTTACCCGTAGACCGCCAGGTCACCTACCATAATTGTAGCTAATTTCAATGAAAATATAAAATATTCTAATTGAGAATACAGAATAATGATTGCTATATATGTAGAAGTGCATCAATGTTTACCCTAATAAATAACGGGAAACAACTTAATAACAGATATTTAAGTCGGGAATGACTGATAATCAAATACCACCGTCCTCTGTCAGAGTCGATTATCCTGTCCATGTATTAAGTTTTTAACAACCAAATTACTTTAATGTAAATTCAATATAAATGTAACCTGTTTTCTGAAGTTAATTGAAGGTAAACTCATCCCTCCATATTTCAATACATTCAAGCTCCTGATAATGCACCAAAATTGTGTTTGATTCCTCTGGGAATGAACCATATCCAAACTCAAAATCTAAAGGGAATACTCAGATAAGGAATTTAATATTTCATCAACATTTTCTATTTAAATTTACTGAATTAAACTTATAACTTTCATTATAAATAATATAACATGTTAATAGCCTAGAAGAGAATTACTAAATATGGCGTATTTAACTTTATACACTCCATGATTGAATGTTGATACGTATACAGCAATATTGTAATGAAATATGTTATATGAATTAAATAACCATCTATACTTGCCTTATTATCCATTTATTGTGATAACTCTCGATAGCAAAATTAAGTCTTGATTATAATTAAATTCTTAGTAACAACTAACTACCAACTTTGATAGGCTATTTGGGTAGAGGTGTAATAAAGAGTGAATCCATTTATTGCAAAATAAAACAGATCCTTCTTATGTAGGGTACATATAGTAGAGCCTACTAAAATATGTAAATGTTTAAAAATAAATGTATTTCCCTATCACATATTCTCTAGCAATTTTGTACATATTTGTCTTCTTTTACTGCAACTAAATAAGAGAGACTTACTAGCAACAGGTACACAAAGGGCGGATCGTGTTTACAAATGTTCTTGAACTGATAAAAAAGAAATGATCCAAATGCAACGATGGTCGTATGAGTATAAACAACTCTAAATAATATTATAGTAATCAAGTGGAATGATAACATTGAGACAGTGTTATTTAAACCAGAATTTGTGTACCCGATCCAATCAAATAATTTCACAAAAGAGAATATATTACCAAAGCATATGATATTATGTACGATAGCAGAAATATGGGGGTAGTTGATCATATGATCAGACTTATATCATGTGGGCAATCAATCAATAGTATTTTATTCTTACCTGTACATTTTATTGACATTTGACGATACATTTTTTATCGCAACAATGAAAAAAACAACATAATGGATTGATTAATTGACCATTCAAGGAAAAGTCACTGTTCAGGAAACCAGTATGATATTAACTTCCAAAAATGAAATGATTTGAAAAAGCCTCAAACTGGACATACTTCAAACTCTAGTCAACGAGAAAGAAATACAATCTTCAACACAATATGTTTATCATTAATGTATTATTATTATTAGCACTGTGTCTTACTACCCGTTCGGGTTATACGAACTTACGCTAATGTGTAATGGTAGGGTAATTGTGAGATGAAATGGAGGACCTACAGTTTAACGTGGGATCCGAACCACGGTGGAGGCCTGGCATTCCCCACATTCACAAGATGTCTTGTCAGAGGTGAAGGAAGGGTTTGGTAATCAGATAAATCGGTGCCGGGACCGAGGATTTAACCTCGGCCGCCAGCACAGAAGTCTGACACCTTACCCCTAGACTGCCAGGTCACCCTTTATCATTAATGGTTCAGTTACATTTAATTTAAATTGGTATCGAAGGCAAATGTCAAATATGATCATTGATTTACCTATTTCATAAATCACGTAAATGTAAACACATTTAAATTATATTCAAAGAAAAACATTGTATATAAATGTTAACTTAAAAAATATATGGCCTTCTAGATTAGTTAAACTAGTATGAACCACTACAAACACATATAGATATGGTAGGATGATATTTAAAGCCTAAGCCATATTTAAAAAAAAATACCGATCAGATATAAATAGCTTCAAAGTGTATTGAATTTAAAAACAAGTAACTTCATCTTACCACATGGGATGATAATATTTTGGTTTTCCAGTGGTAATTTGGTAGATGCTCTAATACTTCCTGCCTTTATTAAGGGTGCGTTTTCTTAAATGTTGTATCACTCTTCCTCATATCAAATGCGGGTATATTTCCTCTAAGCTATACCTTCCTCATCCCTAACCTATTAATTAAATTCAAAGGGCCGTAAGGGTAGTAAGACGGGTTGAGAAAAAAATATCACAATTTTACAGAAAAGTTTAAAGTGTAAATATATCATAGTCAAATTAGAAAATCCAGCTAATTGCAAAAGGCGCCATGAGCCAGGCTAGTTGGAAAATAAAACTATATTTGCTTATCAGCCTAATAACTCTTATATTTATTGCAATGAGCCCCCCCATAAAGCTTTATGCTATTAAGGAAATGCACCTTTGTTTGCTCAATCAGCCTAGTTGATTCCAGGCTTATGACATATTATATGCCCATGATAGTGAAGGATGGTGACCTGGCGGTCTAGGGGTAAGGTGTAAGACTTCTGTGCTGGCGGTCGGGGTTCAATCCTCGGTCCCGGCACAGATTTATCTGATTAACAAACCCTTCCTTCACCTCTGACAAGACATCTTGTTAATGTGGGGAATGCCAGGCCTCCACCGTGGTTCGGATTCCACGTTAAACTGTAGGTCCTCCATTTTATCTCACAATCACCCTACCATTACACATTAGCGTAAGTTCGTATAACCCGAACGGGTAGTAAGACGCGGTGCTAATAGTAATAATAATAATAATAATAATAATAGTGAAGGCTTGTTAAAAAGGTCTACAACAGAGGTTTCCAAACTGTGACAATTCGTGAGCCTGTGAGTAAGGAATCAAAATTTTGGGGCCAGAGATAATTATGCCAGTTGCAAGTGTATAATATCAAAAAAAAAGTGTCAAATAAAAAAATTGTGCCTATATGAAGGCAAACTAATTGTGTGTATCAAAATTACACATCAGTCTACCATATGGAATATATAAAAATGTTGTACGTGTAAGGTGTGGTTTGATAATGGTAAATGATACACTGCATGCTTGTACACGCGTAAACCTATATTGCTTTTGTAAAAGAAACCTAATTATTTGTATCTGTTCTATTATTTTTGAATAACAATTTTTATTCATAAAAGTTTGTTACTTTTTTTTATCATTTTTATAAATTACTGGAACTTGATATTTTTAATCAAAAACTGCAATCGTACGGAAGTTAGTAAGTTAATTTAAGAACTTGCTGAAAGAGAAAAAAAATATATTCTGTATACCAGCTGTTCTCAAAAATTTGAATGGTGTACCACAAAAAAAATCCGTAATTTAAAGTATTTACCACCGTTTGCGTGTTTAGTACCAGATTGTGAGGTTGCACCGTCTGCCTAAGCTTGAATAAGTGTTGCCACTTCTACAACTGCTTGGATTAATATGTTTTCAGTTGGATTAGACTGGATCGTAATATATTTATAAGATATTATGAGGCCTTTTTTTCACTACTTTAATTTGATTGTTTTGTACGGTTTCTCACGTCATACCATCGAGAATAATAATTGTACGTACCACAGTTTGGGAACCAGTGCTGATGACTTTTTAATAAGCCTTCGCTATCTTAAGCGCATGACAATAAGCCTGGAATCAACTAGGCTGACTGAGCGAACGCTGGTGCATTTCCTTAATAGCCTAGAGCTGTATGGACTCATTCAATAAGTCTAAAAGTTATTAGGCTGATAAGCTAATATAATATTATTTTACAATTAGTCTGGCTTATTGTAAATTGACGGTGCCTTTTGTAATAAGCCGGATTTTCTAATTCGCCTACGACATATACTTTTATATATGTATACAGTGCTTAACTTCTGACAGAACGCGACGGAGCGGCGTTCCGGTACCTCTATTAAGGCAAACACGAAATTCAGAAAAATTCTATTTAAAAATACGTGATTAGCAAATCAATTACATACATGAGGGTGGTGTTTTATTTAAAAATTAGCTACTTAGGTAAACAATAGCTTATGTGCCCAAGAATAACATTATTATTATTAATATTATTATTATTATTAGCACCACGTCCTACTACCCGTTCGGGTTATACGCACTTACGCTAATGTGTAATGGTGGGGTGATTGTGAGATGAAATGGAGGACCTACAGTTTAACGTGGAATCCGAACCACGTTGGAGGCCTGGCATTCCCCACATTCACAATATGTCTTGTCAGAGGTGAAGGAAGGGTTTGGTAATCAGATAAATCTGTGCCGGGACCGAGGATTGAACCCCGGCCGCCAGCATAGAAGTGTGACACCTTACCCCTAGACCGCCAGGTCACCGACCCCAAGAATAACAGATACGTTCCCTAACTCTAACACGCAGTCTTGTTTTCTCTCACCACAAGGTGAATCAGTGGCAGAGAAGTGACCTTGAGAAGAGTTTTGTGGGGGTTAGGGGTGGAAGAAAGTTGATGTCTGGTGGCACCAATTCCTGTCTCATCTTATCTCTCCCCTTTCCGTGCATTTGCATTTAATTTAATTGAAAAACATTCAAACACAATCAAATTATGATAAATTTAAAATATTTTCTTTGTGTTTAGAAGAAAACAATGGCTTATAAGCATGTCTTTTGGAGCTTAAATTTGAAACAAAAAAAAACTATTTGGGAGGGGTGGAAACCCCCGGTAGTGCGTTCCATTACCTATAATTTTAGAAATCCTCCACTGTATATATATGTATAATTGTATAGGCATTTATGTGTCTTCCCATAAGCAAACTCAAATATAAACAACACAACATAAAAGAGTTAACTATCTAACTAGCAAATAGCAATATATTTAAATAATTATAACTCCATATACCACGTAACTATTTTATTAATACAATTTACAACACATTTGGCCTTTTATCCGTGTAAATGAAAAATATAACTTCTAAGGTTTTTTTTATTAATATAAATAAATTATTTTATTAACACAAACCCAACTCATATTCGTTGATTTATGAAGAATTTCTTCATCTTTGAATTCAACAATAAAATAATATTTATATTTGTCTGAATGGAATATTAATTAAATCGTTTCTTACCACTAATATTTGAATATTTATTCATAAATAACCTACTAATTGATGAGTTTGTCTAATAATATAAAATTCTACGTTAATTTTAATTAAATAAGATATTGAGTTTATATCAATTAAATGGACAGTCTTATTACTCGGTCAGTAGGTTGTTAACCTCTCACCCCCTGTTAAAGAATGTAAGACTAAGAATATACTAAACAATAGCTTTAGAGTTTGTTCTCTATGGTTTTGAGACATGGTCTCTTACCTTATATGACAAAATAAATTTTGAGTTTTGAAAACAAGGTACTTAGGAAGATATTTGGTGCAAACAAAGGCGATTAAGGTACTTAGTGGGGAGGGGAGGAGGTTACTTAATGACAATTTACATACCCTGTACTAATCACAAGACATTCCTAGGATAATCAAGTCTCGTAGATTACGGTGGGCAGGACATGCAGCGCAAATGGTAGAAGCTAGAACCTTGTTCAGTATACTGACTGGCAAACCAAATGGGAAGACCTAGACGCACTTGTGAGGATAACATTAGAATGGACCTGAAAGAGAAAGGGTGTAATTAGGTTGACTGTAAAGAACTAGCTCAAGATAGAGATAGGGGGCGTAATTTTTTAAATGAGGCAATGAACTTTCGGGTTCCTAATGCCATAGAGTAAGTAAGTATTTGGAACTCGCTTCGGTGGCCACGTGGTCTGACGCACTACTCCTGCAGTAGACTAGACTGCGGGCAATGACGGGGAGATCGAGGTTCAAAACTTGGTCGGGTGTGCTGAGGGTGATTTATCCAAAATGGGTTCCCATTATCCCTCCACGAAAATGCGGTTACACTTCATTTAAATATAATTTTCCTAGTTCCTAGAAACATTAGTGTAAATATTACATAAGCGTATAATCCGAACCAGTAGTAATATGCGGTGCTAGAAAAAATATATCAATTTGGAGAGTCTGATATATAATCTCATCCTGAACCACACCGTTTGGCAAGCGGACTAAAATGTCCTTTTCATATATCTTATTGTGATGGCTACAGAGGAGTCTGTTTTCAAATGCAGGCCGAATGAGCAAGGATTTTATTTTGCTGAAATAATTTCCCACTCATCCTTAGAAAAATTGTGGTAAATTTTCTCGAAAATTATCATTTTCTTCTCGTTACACCACAAGCATAGTTAGAATATGATTATCCCGGGGGAAAGATTCAGATTATTTTAAAACCGTATTCTATTTTACCTCACTTACACCACTTCTTATCATCCAAAAGGGTTACACACATTTTAAATATGGTAGTGAGATAGGAATTAAGAACATATAATTTAGTGTAAGTGTATTCGCACCTGTTCGTAGGGAAAGGGGGAAAGCATTAAGTAAATACCACTTTCACTACAGTAGGTGACCTGGTGGTCTAGGTGTCAGGTGTCGGACTTCTGTGCTGGGGGTCCGGGGCTCAATCCTCGGTCCTGGCACAGATTTATCTAATTACCAAACCCTTCCTTCACCTCTGACAAGACATCTTGTGAATGTGGGGAATGCCAGGCCTCCACCGTGGTTCGGATTCCACGTTAAACTGTGGGTCCTCCATTTCATCTCACAATCACCCTACCATTACACATTAGTGTAAGTGCGTATAACCCGGACGGGTAGTAAGAGGCAGTGATGATGATAATAATAATAATAATAATAATAACGCTTTCACTATACTTGGTCGTGATTCAAACTATGACCTCTCCATTACCAGAAATCAGACTATATGAGCGTATATTTAGTTCACGTTCCCAACAAAGATGCTAGTTTTTATATAACATTAGAATTAGCAACATCTCCAGGCTATAGTCTTCAGAGCGAGACATTTTGGCCAACTTTTCTCACTTTCTAAGTGGACAGGAGAACAATGTAATTTTTAGTTGTTGGTTTGATACCATGAGATTAAACATACTTAATTATTATTAGAGAAAATATTTATTAAAAAAATACTCACCTATCCACTGGGTTGAATGAGAATTTTAAAGGGAAAGTGCAGGTCTTGACACAATTATTTTCTGTTAAAATAGAAAGTGTCCATGTCTGACTTGACATTGGTGTGGCCTTCCTGGAGCCCTACGGGATAAATGTTAAGTCCCGCGAGGTATTTTGAAGTAGAGACTGCATTTTAGGCAGTCGATTGGTAAGAAGGTACAGTACATTAAGCTTTCAGTCAATATGTAATCCTAGGGAGGTGATTTAAGGTGGTATGGAAAGGGTAGCGATAAAAGGGCAGTGTTTTTGGGAGGTTTTGTGGTAAAACATTTGTTTGGCCAAATTAAATTAAATATTTTTCTATTACATACATAGAGTTAGATTTTCTTCACATGTTTATATAAATAGTTCCTGAATATCTATTATGAGCATGGTAGCATTATCTAACAAACTTCTTAAATTAAGAGAAATAGTTTTCTATAAATTATAGAACACCCTTGACCGATAGTCAATAAATTTTGAGGTCATTATGTGAAAAAAAAAAATTAAACTCTTGTAATGGAACAATATTTAGTTTATCTAATCCAAAACAATTTTTGCCATTAAAACTGTTAAAACACTAGTCTTTGTTCGCGTCTCTTTCCATCCCACCTTGACAACTCCAACAAGCACACCAATTCAGTTTTAACATAAAGATGCTAATGCACTAGTTGTTCATAACATTTTAACCACAACCACAATTAAGTTTATCAATAGAGCAATTAATTAGTAAATGTATATCGGGACTCGAATCCCATTTGAGTGTATTGAAGGTGATTTTTCCGTTATGGTTCCACTCTTTTTCCAAGCAAATACGGGGTAAACTTCCTCTGAATTTAACCTTCCCCATCCCTTATTCAGGCCTATGAGTAAATCAAGTACAGGTAGTAAGACGCCGTGCTAAAATAATAGTAATAAAAGGTATTTTTCCTTTCATAATAGTATTAATTCATATGTAACAACAACCCAGTCATTCATTAACAAATGTAGGATATGTACCTATCTGGCGCCCGAATGTAAGACAATAGCGTTTAGCGCCCACGAATAATTTAGACATGCTCATCTAAACCGCTTATAGCGTACATTTTATCAGGTCAGAATCTGAACCCAAGACATCCGGTTATGTACGCCCCGTTCGACCACGGGTTTAGGCAGAGTTTGGTGTGTCTTATCGTTCTAGAAAATGACCAATCATGCCAAGGACTAGATCCTTGAACCTACGTACTAGTAGTACCATGACCACAGTGTTATTTACCATCCTCTCCTACAACTAATGCCATTACATTTTCATTTCTACCACCCTACTTAACGTATTCCCTATGACGTAAATAGTTTAATCTCTAGCTGTGAGGCACATTTAAAAATAAACTCTATTTGTATTGATCTCTAGCTAGAGGTTCGAATAGTAAAACTAGGTTAACATGCTTTTATTCAGTCCATTTTGTCTCATAGTGATAGCTACATTCTTCAAAACAATTTTAGACACCATTACATTATTTATAATTTGGGTATCTTCTGGTAATCTCATAAAATATAGCTGATCTGAGGCACTACTACCATTAGGACAGTTTTCAAAGGAAAGACCTACGACAGCTAATTGAACTACTAAATCTACTGTCACGTATTCGTGCACTTGATCATGCAATCTACAGATGTAACTTTTCAATTCTAGAATTATAAACTCATAAACAAGAACACTTTTGAAAGATTTATTTGTCCATCACAGTGTCTTATCATTCATTCGGGTTGCACGCTAATGTACTAATTACGACAGTGTTTTTAAGGATTATGACTGTTATATTATATGAAGTGTACCTGCATTCGCGTGTAGGGAGAGTGTAAAACAATTTTGGTAAAAACCACCTTCAGTACACATGGTCGAGATTCAAACCTCGATCTCCTCGTCATCGGCCATCTAGTATTTTGCGAGAGTAGCACCTTAGACCATGTGACCACCAAAGTGGGTAGCTAGAGATAATAATAATTCCATGGTAAATAGAACCAACCCTGTACCTACTTGTGATATTTTCTTTTTGTTACCGCGTCTTACTAACCGTTCGGGTTATATATACACAAGTGTATATATATATATACACACACACAAGTGTATATATATATATATATATATATATATCGTATATCAATCACGATAATGTATTAGGGATGGGGAAGGTCGAATAATAAGAAGTGTACTAGAACTTGCATGGAGGTAGAAGGTGAAACCATTTAGAAGGTAGCACTGGCAGTACACACTTCCAGGATCAGTATTCTGATCTTTCTTCATCAGCGATCAAGTCTATTGCAAGAATGATGCCTTAGACCAGTGGACCAGTGGTTCCACCCTTGGCAGCTAATTTTCATATGTTGTAATCTTATTAGTGTAGTGTTTAAATGAAATTGTACTATTATTTCAGGTTTATTTGCTGTAACTGGAAATAAATACGCGAATAATGGGATTTAAAACACTGCATTAACAAGGTGAACAACCCACTTCGGTGGCCCCCAAGATGCAAGGCACCACTCTTGTGTTAGTCTAGACTTTCGTTGACAAGGAGATAAGGGTTAAAATCACAATTAGGTGTACTGAGGGGGATCTTCCAAAGTGGTTTTACACTATTCCTCAATGCAAATGCAGGTACCATTTCTCTAAATCTAACCTTCATAATCCCTAAAATCGTTAGCGTAGATATTATAGTGCATAAGTGTATAACCAGATCTGGTAGTAAAATGCGGAGATAAAAAAAAAAATTGTGAAAAAATTGTGTGTGTATATATTTTTACATTCAAAATCCAAAAGTTACAATAAAAACGAACACATTTATGTATTTATAAATGTATTAATAAGTATAAAACCTTTTTGTATGTGGTTTGAAATTTAGATGACTTTCTCAATGTCAATTATTCAAGAAAACTTGGACCAATACTTAACCAGGGCATTGAATTTACTTTACGATTTTTTTAATTTGGCTTATATATTTATATATATATATATCTTTTTAAAGCATTATTCATTTTTATTCGTTTACCCCCAAATGTCCTGGAGCGTACCTCACTTTGGGAACCACTGCCTCATACGATTCGACCAGTGAACTACGACTCTAGTGATGATAATTATAAAATATATTGTTGTTTGGGTTTACTTCCTCTAACCCTTCACTTGTTAGTGAGGTTAATCATAGAATATAACTATTCTTTGGAATTATTTCACCTAGCCCTGTTCTTACTTAAGATTTGATTAAGTCTCGCCATAGATGTTTTATTACACTAATTTTGTAATGTATTATAACTAAGTGTTCTTATATTTTTCGGTTAAGTTTCGTTAGTTAACCCGCCTCGGTGGTGTAGTTGTCTAACGCGCTTGTCGTGTTGAGCTTGACCGCCGAGGACGGGGAGATCGAGGTTCTAATCTCGGTCGGGTGAACTGGGGGTGGTTTTTCCTAAATGGTTTTCCACTCTCACTCCACGCAAATGCGGGTTCACTTCCTCTAATTCAAACTTCCCAATTCCTAATCCATTAGAGTAATTAGTACTTAAAGCGTATAGCCCGAACGGGTAGTAAGACGCAGTGCTAAATATTATTATTATTATTATTATTATATTCGTTAGTTAAGATTTTGTTTTTAAATTGCTTATAACCGGTTTTAGAATGAAATGTTGAATCAGTTTGTATATTTGGTAAATATAATTATTAGAATGGTGTTTTGCATGTGTTTAAATATTTTTTTTTTTACAAACATTAACAATACCACATCGAAAACGATTGTTTTGTTATAAACTTAACACAAAATAAAAAGTTTAGGAAACATCTTTAAAATATAACGTTGCGTGCTCCCAGACAGTAATTTGTAATAATAGGATGTGCCTCGTTAGAGTATAGACGAGTTATAAAAGAAATCGAATATGCAACCAAACTACATACAATCTGCTACTACAAAAAAGTAGTTCAAATTATAATAAATTATAGCCCTTTAAAAGTTTACTCTTGTGTATAATACGACTAGACGTAAATTATGGGGAAAAATACATTAAAATACTTTATTCTAATTTTGTACAGTGACAAGCAAACAAATTAATAATAACTTGTTTCAATATTTGTTTACTAAATTAAAAATAGAGGAATATAAGCCCTCAGTGTAGTGGAATGAAAGAAATATTGTGTTTTCTATCTAAACTTTTAGGTACAACCCATCGTTATATTAAATATATGTAAATAAATGTTTTTTTTAGTTCTTATATACATAACATTGTGGTTGCTTCAATACCATTATTATATGAACGGGGTACAAATTTTAAAAAAATGTTTGGGTCACCATCTAAAATATCTATGCTTAAAATGTAGCCCTGTAGTCTCTTTTTACTCTAAATATTTTATATTTCCCAGTATCTGTTCGGTATAACCTAACGTTACCAAGCGTACGATATCCAAATTGTTATTTTTAAACAAAAAAAATGTCAGCGACTAGTAGTTTTGGTAATTTTAGTGTACACTCGTTTTTTTTCTAAGTGCTTCAAAAAGAAAAAAAAAAAGATTATAGCATTGACTTGAAACCAAGTAATGTTTTATTCAAATGTCATGCTGTGTATTTTTCAGTGTTCTTATAAAAAAAAAGTATTTTATGTAAGCAAGAATTGCCAGTAAGCTTTGTTGAATGTTGAATGTTGAATGATTATGACCTTAGAATGTATCGAGTGGGATCCCTAGGTCCTACCTATAATGTTTCAAAATACTTACCAGCTACATCTTGTATAAATAATTTAATAACGGCAGTGGTCTGCTACAGTTCACTGAGGTCGCCTCTGCTTAAGAACATATCATATATTTTTATTTTATAAACACAATCTCGATAACGATTTAAAATTTTGCATTCAATTGAACGGGGATAGAAGAAAAATAGAGGGTAGCGGCTGAAGTTTCCAAAGGAACGGTCTCAAATTTTAAAACAGCACGCTTCTTACAGTCCATAATTGGTATACAAAAACTATCACATCAATAGTTTTAAAGACATTGAATAGGATGGTGAATTTAAAGATTTGGTAACCCCATTTTCATAAATATAATTTGTCATCGATTATTCCGATCTGTTTTGACTTAGCCCTTTCCTTCTGCCTATAATAAATCAAATATTTAACATTTTTAAAATTTTTATCGGCAACATATAGCCTACTGCTGTTTGATTCGTGTATCCCAATATTGGTATTCTTCTTGCATCAAAAATATAAGATTAAAAATCTATAACTTTAATAAATTAATCATTTTGTGATAAACTTTGGCCTCCTGAGTTAATTTCTCCAGTAAAAAATGTAATATTACGTTAACATTATTGTCTTCTAGATCAGTAGTATAAAACTTTTTTTTCGCGTATCCCCAGTGATAGTAATTTCTCTTCAACTTTGTACTCCCAGGTATAATTTATCTTCAGCTCTGTACCACCAGATATAATTTCTCTTCAACTCTGTACCACCAGGTATAATTTATCTTCAGCTCTGTACCACCAGATATAATTTATCTTCAGCTCTGTACCACCAGATATAATTTCTCTTCAACTCTGTACCACCAGATATAATTTATCTTCAGCTCTGTACCACCAGATATAATTTCTCTTCAACTCTTTACCACCAGATATAATTTCTCTTCAGCTCTGTACCACCAGATATAATTTATCTTCAACTTTGTACCCCCATATGTAATTTATCTTCAACTTTGTACCCCCATATGTAATTTATCTTCAACTTTGTACCCCCAGATATAATTTATCTTCAACTTTGTACTCCTAAAAGTTGTCTGTGTAAGATATACATATTATATAATCTACGTTTAAAATATTATATTAAGTAAAAGTTTTAAATAAGAAATATAAAAATACAAGATATATGTATTCGCGTACCCCAGTTTAAATATCAGTGCTCTCGAGTGCTATGGCTCTTGGCGTTTTCTGTGCTCCCATACTATAAAAACTAGGTTTTACAATACTTTTGGTTCCTCGGTGTGTCTGTATGTCTATTTACTGCTCTCGTAGTGAGTGGATGTGTGTGGAGCGTTGCCATGCTATCTACACAGTAAAGTTGGTTTTACACTAAATTCGGGTAGTAAATTGAGAATGTTTCTCAACTCATGGACTTTGTTGTTTATTGTGGGGGTCTCCTCATGATTTAAGTTCCCTCAAATAAACTAAATTCATTAACTGGATGTTATGGAACGCTGATTAACAAGCCAGATTGAAAATTGGCCAATTATTTTACATGTTTTCTCTAGGTGAAGCTGTAGGGGATGAATCGGTAACTTATCTAGGTTTGGGGATTGTGGAAACTGATAGTATTGTAATGCAGTGGGCAAAAATGTTACCACAGGGAGTATCCCATGGAGGAGGAGCTTAGTATTAAAGATATTTAATACAACCTAGTTTTATCAGCTCTGTTGGTGTGAAAATCTTGATTAATTTTTATAGGTGAGTCAGTCATCAGAAATTAATGAGGCCTGTATAAAGCGTTGAGCACTATAACGTATAAGTGATCCTAGTGATTAACCCATTTTTTCAAGAGTTTCTTCAAGATCACAGGTGGAAAAAGTAACATGAAGTTATGAGTATTTATGATTTTATTCAACGGTTCAATTTGCAAGAGGTGACCTAGCGGTCTAGGGGTAAGGTGTCAGACTTCTGTGCTGGCGGCCGGGGTTCAATCCTCGGTCCCGGCACAGATACCATTACACATTAGCGTAAGTGCGTATAACCCTAACGGGTAGTAAGACGCGGTGCTAATAATAATAATAATAATAATAATTTGTAAGATAAACAATACCTCCTAAGAGAACCAATCCGGTGGCCACATTGTCTAACGCGCTACACTCGCATTAGATTAGCATGCCGATAATGGGAATATCAAGCTTCGAATTTTAATCGGGTGTACTGAGAGTGGTTTTCCAAAATAGTTTTCCACTCTCCCTCCAAGCAAAAGTGTGTATCCTTCCTATAAATATAACCTTCCTAATCTCTAAAACATTTATCGTAATTAGTACATAAGCGTATAACCCAAACGGGTATTAAAATGCGGTGCTATAAAAATGCCCCTCAGATAGAGAAATTTGTTCAAGTAATTTAAAAAAATCTAAGGTGTTTTAAGAAGCTGCTGCAGTGCCATGTAGGTTCACTACTATACATATAAATTTAGCATAAGTGTTATGATTTTATTGTACTATTTTAGATTTCACACTTTAAAGTTACGTGTTTTGCCTTTAGTAAAATTACTTCAAGAAGCATATAATTTAATTTCAAAAGCTAAAATGATACATTTTAGTATAATAACAATGTTTTATGTAATTATTTTCTTTATTCTTCATGGTTTTATTTATCTTAATTTTAATGTATGGGGTCCTAGGATAAATTCCAGTCAGAACATGATTTATGTTTAATCAAGGCGTGTGTGCTATGTCTATACAGGAAAATTACCTGATCTCAACACCAACGTCATTTACGTTACAAGGGCCATCGCAGTTAGCGCAACGCAATATTGAGTTAAGTGGTGTATTATTTCAACATTTTGTTCACGCCAAAATAAAGTCAAAGAATTACAAAAAGGCTCTTTTCTTCAATAACACTATATATTTAGTTTTATTTATAAAAATAGTGTGTGAAAATGTGATATTAGCTCATTTTCAACGACTTTTTGACGTAGCTATCAGATTAATCTTGTTGAAAAAAGACTTTTAGATTTAGCCTTCCTATAACAAATACAGAAATTTTTTTAATGAATCACAAAAGAAAATGTTAATAGTTTTGATAATCAGAAATGAGCTTTCCCTTTTTTTTAAGATAAGAAGTTTCGTAGTTTCCTTTCCAGTCTTTCTTATTGACATGACTTCTGTGCTGGCAGCCGGGGTTCAATTCTTGGTCCCGGCACAGATTTATCTGATTACCAAACCCTTCCTTCACCTCTGACGAGACATCTTGTGAATGTGGGGAATGCCAGGCCTCCACCGTGGCTCGGATTCCACGTTAAACTGTTGGTCCTCCATTTCATCTCACAATCACCCTACCATTACACATTAGCGTAAGTGCGTATAACCCGAACGGGTAGTAAGACGCGGTGCTAATAATATATGCCTCAAGATAATGTCCATGCAGTACTTGTGGTAAGGTGTTTGACAC
This sequence comes from Timema poppense, assembly GCA_902141375.1. Taxonomy (NCBI): domain Eukaryota; kingdom Metazoa; phylum Arthropoda; class Insecta; order Phasmatodea; family Timematidae; genus Timema; species Timema poppense. The sequence continues at coordinate 139,289 of CABFOV010000114.1, forward strand.
TCTACCTGCATCGCCGTGGTATCAGTTATTGGAACGTAACCCTATACCGGGTGATAGGTTTAATTGTACTTCGACTATACTAACACCTACCCAGACTCCTAAGAACCTAGTTTATCTTCATAATCCATGTGATATATTGAAGTGTGCTCATTCTATTGAGAGAGGTTTTACATGTACACATGTTCATCGCTCACGCTTAGACCATATTTATGTAACATCTGAATTGACCTATTATATTTCTATAGTTAGTGGTGTTATTCTTTCCCCCCATTATACAACGAAACAGTTTTCATCTTTTTATTGATCACTCGGGAGGTATTTTTGTGCTTAAAGTTTACTCAATGAATTGTAAGAAGTCGCATTGGAAGTTCAACAAATATTTAATAGAGGATGAACATTATAAAAAAGAAATTATAGTACCGCGTCCTACTAACCGTTCGGGTTACACGCTATTGCATTAATCACGCTAATGGTTTTATGGATCAGGAAGGCTGTATATATAGGAAATGTACCCGCAATTGCGAGGAGGGAGGGTGTAAAATCATCCTCAGTACACCCGACTGAATTTCGAACCTCGATCTCCCCGTTGTTGGTGGTCTAGTCTACTGTAAGAGTAGCGTCTTAGACCATGCAGCCATTTATAAATTAAATATCCATTGCGTTGATTAGACATTTATGTGATATTTATTTTATACACAATTTCACACTGTTACTTAATATTTTTATAGAATTCGTTTTAATCTAGTTGAATTAATTTAAAAAATAAAAACACTTTAATTTGGTCAAACGTTTCCATCAAATTTGCTAAAAAAAATTAAAGCATAATTTATTAAACAATACCATAAATTAGAAATTTTAGTAGAAACTTCTAAATTTTAATATATTTAAATAAAAGTTTTATATAATGGTTTTTACCTTACGCAGCCATTGGCTGGGCTGCCCATATAGTTATAATGGTTTGTTATACATTAACAGGACTTTAACAAACTCCGTAAACACAAAATAATATTTCAGAACTTTATAATTTTTTGCTAAGACTTATATTTGTTACTCCCGCATATTGATGTTTATATTTGTTGTAGGTGACCTGGCAGTCTAGCGGTAAGGTGTCAGACTTCTATGCTGGCAGCCGGGGTTCAATCCTCGGTCCCGGCAAAGATTTATCTGATTACCAAACCCTTCCTTCACCTCTGACAAGACATCTTGTGAATGTGGGGAATGCCAGGCCTCCACCGTGGTTCGGATTCCACGTTAAACTGTAGGTCCTCCATTTCATCTCACAATCACCCTACCATTACACATTAGCGTAAGTGCGTATAACCCGAACGGGTAATAAGACGCGGTGCTAATAATAATAATAATAATATATTTGTTGTAATTCACAAGACATAATAATTTGCACTTATTTTTTTGTGATAACTGTTTCAATATAAGTTTGTTTAAACTAATGAAATATAAATAAGGTAGAAAGGATTAAGAGGCAATCTACTGGAAATAAGAAACTCATTAAGGTAAATTTACAAACAATATATCCAGCCAGAATTTGAACTCGGGCCTCCCTATCACTGGAATTCCATCCCGTTTCAAGAGTGATGCATTTGAACATGCAACTGCCAGTGTGGATTCTATTAATTATGTAATAGCTCTTCAAAAAGTTATGCAGTTCCTTTAAAAATAAAATTCTGAATATGCTCGACTACATTCTTAAATATAGTATGATGAGGCAATAAAAATAGAAATATCTAAGTAAATCTTTAAATACTTGAATAATGATTATCTTTATATAATTTCACATGGTCCTGTTCTTAAATTATAATTCCATTTGAATTAAAAATTTAGATTTGAGAACACGTAGACTATTGATTGTTTTCAAACTTAAGATATTTAAAACTTCTATTAACAAGTTCAACTAAAAAACCAGTATTACAGTAATTACTATTTGTTTATTGAATTATGTTGGTTAACATGTCTAAAATAAATGTTTATCAACATTGCAAAAAAAATTTGCATCCAAACTTACCGGATTAAATTAATAAACACTTACTATTTTATATTGTCAACTAGAGATATTATTCTAACTATCTTATTTTTAATTTCAAACTAAGAACATTAACTTTGATAAGCAATATAAATTGAATTGAAATAAATTTCGTAATAATAACATATCTAGGGCAAATCCATATTAGTCGCATATGCAATTACGCATAGAAGATTGGAATTAGAATGGGCTTATTACGTTAAGGTCTAATAAACTAAATATGAAACATTTCAAATTTCTAACAGTTTGTGAGTCTTATGTTTTCTTATAGGGTAATTAAATCTACGGAGGTTTATTTTTCTCAATAAATTATCAATTAATGAACTTTTTATTAGTGTTTAACTAGAAAAATTGTTATGTCTTTAAGAGATGAGTGTTGAAACACTTTTGATACGAAATAAATTCTTCACGTATGAGTCAGGCAGGGACTTAAAGCAGGTTCAAACTTGCACAAACGTGAGATTTAACACTTTAACCAGAGGGTGCTGATTACTACACATAATACCATTTTAATCTGAATAATTTGAAAACATGGAAAATTGATCACATTCACAAGAAATATTTGTTATTATACATAAAATCCGGTGGTTATATATATGATCCTGATTTGTCGAATTAACAGTGACATATAATACATATATATTTATATGTATATATTTTTACGCATATATTTAAATTTATATATATTTATATACATATATGTAGGCATAGGCCTACCTATTGAATAATGTATTTTTTACCCGGTCCACCCAATAAATTTCAAAATACAAATAAAGCCCTATGCTCAGTAAATTTGGGGAATTATGCCCTATAATATTCAATTGCCGAATTGTGCCATCAATATGTTAAACATAATAGTAAAAAAATTATCACAAAACAGTTAAGAAATGAACAAAAACTGTTTTTCTTGTTAGCTTGTTAGACCTTTTAGACCTGACCTCCCTAGTTATTTATTGACACCACTTAAACACTCATCCAAAAGTACAGACTAAAGAATTAAATAGACACAACGTTTATTTATGTTACTACAGAAAATATGTAATAACGTTCAAACGAGAAACTCAAACAAGCCCAAGGTCTAGACGACTCTCATAATTTCTCAACCCTCCCAACTTTCAATCTGATATTGGTATCCTCTCTAATACCCTGGGGTGGGTAGTCACAGTAGATCTAGTGGTTATCAAAACAAGCAAACGACAAGAAATTCTTGGATATGACGTCACAATGGTTCAGCGGCAATATTTCAGACTAACTTTCTGTAACGTCTGGAAACAATACTAGCTGAGATGAACAAATATAATTTTTTAAATAATGTCTTAATATATGAAATACAACATAATTGAATCTGAAAGATGTAAAGTTTCAAATCAAGGAGAAATTTAATTTTTATTTAATGTTACATTATTTATTTTTATATAGAAAACCCTTTAACTAAATATCTGCGCTATCCACACTTAATGTATTCAATGGTTTAAGGCTTTGGAATGCATACCTATAGAAAATGTATCCGCATTGGCAGAAAGGGAAGGTGGAAAGTCATACACCTGGCTTGGATTCGAATCTCGAGACATAATCGTCACCGGGAAATCAGATTAGATGAACTTGATGTTTTTAACCCACGTGCCAGTTGATGAGGGGTTTATTTCTACTCCTAGATGAAAATTTATTTCAAAATATAAAATAACATTTTCTAAATAAACTAAATATAGTCTTTTGATTTCATTTATTTTTAGGGCTTGAGGCTAAGACAAATATTTTTATTACAAATTTGATATAGAAAATTAAAATCTTTTCCCAGCAAATAAATTTAAAAAGGATTAAATGTATCCAAAACTATGAAACAAAAACGTACTGTACCGAAGTTATTAAACAAATGATATTTATGTATAATATCTGTGTTTCATATTGTGGAACATACCTATTGGAATAGTGGTTGCCATTTCTCGTAGTACAATAATAAATAAATTTCAAGTATTTTTAATTTACTTTTTATTCGTTCATTTGGTTAATTTAGAGTAAAGTAATTAATGAAATATTGAATACATGCTGATTCATAATCATGATGGAATAGTAAAAAATAAAATTACAAAAAAAAATAGTTTTTAATATAATTTTAGCTATATTTTAAGTCCTCCAATACTTCTTATACCATTAACAGGAATTTTTGAAAAAAAGTAATAATATTTTAAAATATTTATTTTAAGATGTTTCTGAATGAGATATTTTTAAATCACAAAATTTAATCTAGTATTATTTTTAAAATTAGATCACATTTGGTTAGGGAGACTTCTAAAATATTCAAATCATTGAGGAAGCTATTATTTAATACTAAACAAGTTAGTGTATCATGATATTTAAAACATTCTCTCAAAAATATTACTCTCGTAAAATGCACTCAGCTATAAAACCGGACTTTGAGTTTCGGCTTGAAGCTCGTTCAGGATCAATGGAGTGTTTTTATTAGCTTATGATGTTAATAGTGTTTCTAGAATTATCTATTCAGCTTGGTGTTTGTGCACGCCCATGAAATCCACTTACCTTCAAATGTTTTAAATTATTTCTATATTATAGGCATACAAACCAAGAGCATGGTAAGACGTAGTGCTAAAAAAATCCATACTAATGATAGCTCATAGATTGGTAAGACGCATAGCCATAAAAGTAAATAGCTCATAATAAGAGTACACGTAAGTACAGTGAAATATCTTAATAACGAACATCTTCCGGGATCAAAAAAGTGACCGTTATTAAAAGATGTTGGTTAGTCGGGAAAAAAATATTCTTCTTATACACAATTTAATATATATGAACCCAACTGTGAATATTAACTACAACAATATAATAATTACACTGTTCAGTATTGTATACGTTATAGCTATGACTAATGAATACAAATTGAACATAAAGACCGTTCACCGTAGGAATGGTTTTCTGAAAGGCCTTTTTCCCTGCCAGAAATATATTATATAGTAGGATATTGGTAAGAAAAAAGACCTCTCAGAGAGTAATTCCTACCGTGAATGGAGTATATCTTACTGTAAAGATTGCATGATACACAAAACAATACGCAAATGAAATGATATGTGAACAGTAGACCTCTGTACTGTATATGTGATATAGCACAAATAGCTACCGAAACATCCCCCCCGTTTATGTCATGGAAGGTATGACCTTGAAGTTACGTATAAATACTACGTGAGCTATTTTAAAAACTTCCACTAAAGAGGGCAGGCAGAGAGATGTTCACATTTCACGCGAGGCAATGGTATTTTTCACATTCCTACAGTCAAATACTATAAATGAACTGGTATTTTAATTATTGTCCAATGTTTAGGGATTTCTACACACAAATATACGTCTTTAGAAGTGTCTGTTTCCGTTACTAAGAAAGTCCGTAATTGGGAGATTGTTTCACTGTAAGGGCCCATGTTTTTTGCAGGAGAAATTTAAAATTTCCGTTGGTAAGAATAATCCGCTATTTAGAGATGTCAATTAAAGATGATTTCACGGTAGTATAAATTAAAAATACATGGTCAAATATAAAGTTAAAAATATACATTTATTTTTTATTATTTTTACAAAGTAACACTTCAATGCCTTAAAATTCAAACCAGTAAAAATTGTTGTCTGTATGCCGTTTATAAACATAATTCCAGTTAAAATAACAAATCTCAAAATGGAAATATAACTCAGCATTTTTGACTTAGCTTCCTTACGTATATGATCAAGGATAAAACTTTTATTTGCTAAGTCACATTTTGTTTAATATTATTATATACTCAAAATAACTTTTTTTTTTAAACTGAGTTTCTAGCATCTCCGACAACTAACTGTATAAGCTATAAGAATATATTATTATTATTATTAGCACCGCGTCTTACTACCCGTTCGGGTTATACGCACTTAAGCTAATGTGTAATGGTAGGTTGATTGTGAGATGAAATGAAGGACCTACAGTTTAACATGGAATCCGCACCACGGTGGAGGCCTGGCATTCCCCTCATTCACAAGATGTCTTGTCAGAGGTGAAGGAAGGGTTTGGTAATCAGATAAATCTATGCCGGAACCGAGGATTGAACCCCGGCCGCCAGCTCAGAAGTCTGACACCTTACCTCTGGACCGCCAGGTCACCCGTGAGAGAAATAGATTTAGTTCACATAATTCACAATAAATACCAAAATGTAAAATGCTAAATGTAAAAAAATAAAAGAAAAATCCTAATTAATTACTTTAAATATGGCTAGCATCTAATTTTAAATAAATCATTGAAAAGTTTATTAATATGGATAATATTAGGGGTAGAGCATACAATTGAGATCATAAAAACATGTTTTAAAGCAGTTTAAGAAGGTTTTACCATAGTATTGAAAGTAATAACTTCTGCACTTTAACAATACATTTGTAAAATTACCAGTAGATCTACATAATCGCCAACGCTAACAATACATAATTAAATTTTATAGTCAGTGGAAAAAGCATCCAACAATTCTGGGAATAAACATTGATCGATATAATAACATTTAATTGCCAAACTAGTAGCATACGTTTTAGCTTCTCATTGGATGCTGTTGTTTCAAATATTATTTCATTTTGGCTGAGATCAATGAAAAAGTCTTTTTATAAATGCATTAACAAAAGTGGAGAAAAATATTATTTGATTTAAGATAGATTTTAATCTATTTTTGAGAAATTTAAATTTAGAAAAGACCATCTCATACGTTATTTGTGTACATGGAATAATCATTTAAAGGTTAATGAAGACTCCTGATTGACCTGATATCTAATCTTAAACAAAAAATTTACTCACCGTAAGCACGTGTAGCATTTTTTGAGGTAAGAATGTTTTTTTTTCAAAAATATTCGAAAAATTTGAGTCTTCATAATCAGCAAGCTCATACTCATCCTCAGACTCAGTACTATGACCACTACCACAATCATCACCTAGCTAACTTACTCTATGGCATTAGGAGATCGAAAGTTCATTGCCGCACCTGCAAAAATACGCCACCTATTCTTATATTGAGCTAGTGCGTATAACCCGAACGGATAGTAAGACGCGGTGCTAATAATAATAATAATAATAATATATTGAGCTAGTTCTAACCAGTCATTACACCCTATCTCTTTCAGGTCCATTCTAATATTATCTTATCATCTGACTCTAGGTCTTCCCATTGGGTTTGGCAGAATGCGCCCTGAATAGGGTTCTAGAATCTCCCATTTGCGCTGCATGCTCTTCCCACCGTAATATACGAGATTGTATTATTTTAACAGTGTCTAGTGATGATTACAGGGTATGTTACTCATCATTATGCAATATACTCTACTTCCCGGTAGCCTCTTAACATTTTAGGCCAAATATCTTCCTAAGCACCTTGTTTTTGGACAGCCAAAATTTGTTTTTGTGATGTAAGGTAAGATAACACGTTTCACACCAATTAAAAAAAACGGTAAAATAATCATTTTGTATATTATGAGTTTTACATTACTTGAAAGCAGGTAATGCACTTCACGACCTTATTATTTTCTTAATTTCCAAAATAATATAGTTGATATTCAAAATTGTTCTTAAATATTTAGAATCATAAACTCTGTCAAGTAATGAGCTGTTTGACGTAATATATAAATAATTGTCCCCACTCTGTCTTCTCTGAGTGATTAACTGATCATATGCTTGGTATTTTCAGTGTTAACGTCTATATCTATTTGCTTATTAGTCTCTATTAAAATGTCTGAGTTTCTTGCAATAGCTTCCGTACTATCGCACAACAAAGCTAAATCATTTGTGCATCCTAATAGCTGCATTGTATCGTTTAATGTCAACCCTCCCATACTCTATTGCACAACTCTAATAGTATGCTCAAAGAAAAGATTAGAAAGTATTGGTGAAAGAGCATCTCTATGTTTCAAACCATTTTGTCTTTGGAATGTATCTGATAATTGACATCAAACCCGTACCCTGCTTCGAGTATCAGTCAAAAATACCTTAATTAGCTTGACAAGATTTGTTGGTATTCTAAAATCTACAAAAAATTTCAAATAGTTTTTTATAACTATTTTTTAGCCTTTTTAAAATTTACTTACAATTGCTGTACCGACTGTGTAAATCACACATTTTTTATAATATTTGCCGAATAGGGAAAATCTAATCCGTTGTAGAGCTATTTCGTCAAAATCCACACTTATTATCTCCAATTATTTCCTATGAATATGGCGTCAATTTCATTAAAATTATGTTCGGTAAAATTGTATAACATGTTGGTTGTAGTGAACTACCTCTATAGTCATGAAATTCGGTCCTATCCCCCATATTTTAATAAGCTATATAATACATTCCTTATATTTTTGTAGTAATACCTAATGTTTCCAAATGGATCATGGCTATATTTGAATTTGTATTAGCCACATTTCACCACCTCCCTTTTATTAACTCTGCTGGAACTGAATCAATACCTGGAGATATATAGTTCTTTAAATTCCCAATAGCTTCTTTGACTTCACTAATACTTGAATATGGGACTAGTGTATCAGCGACATGGATTTAGATAACTGAAATATTAATTTTACTACCATCACATTCTTTCCAGTTGATTTTTAAATGATCGTATATAATATCTACTATTTTAATACCAAAACATACCATTTATATTATTATTGGCCAGTTCAGAAATCAAGCATCTCTCGAAAAATCATCTTTTTCAAGTTGAGAAATATATATATATATATATATATATTTTTTTTTTTCATCCAGAAATAAATAGCAAAGTACTTAGTCCTTATTTGGAACAAAAATTTCTTCAATGCTTCTCTGAATGGTGTCTAGAATTTCAAAATAAATAACTTTTTATTTCTGTACACTTTCTCATCATCATTTTTTTCTTTCTCGATTAGAGTTCATATTTCAGTAAAATTATCTTGAATATTTTATTTTTGATTTGGTTTTCTGTGTGCCGAGCTTTTGACAATTCATAGCTTTAATTTTTTAAATTACTAGAGAGGTCAAAGAAAATAAATCTAAAATATCTAGCGTGAACACAACTAAAACAAAGTTGCGAATCTACTGGATTCAATCTTAGCTTTATTAAAATCCATTATATAAGTGAGAGCCTTATGTTTATGCCACTAAAAAGTGCCTCCTATTTTTTTTTAATCTATACCATTTTCCATAATTATGAGGAGTGACTCCTTTGTATAAGATTTGCACACTATAAATTTTGATGGGAGTAGCTTAAAAAAATTGAGGACTCCTTGACTAATCCAAACAGATTTCCATCTAGACTACAATTAGTACTGGAATCAGCTATTATTAGAGTCAGGGACTTACCCATGCAATGTGTGAGGATTAGGGAGGGATTTTTGATATTTAAAGATGATTAAATCTGTACTAAATGAAAAAGCCACAACATTTTCAATTAGAATACTGATTTTTTTAAACTCACAAACAAGTAATACATTTTATTACCGCTAGAATTATCTACTACTACTAATAATTACAGCAAACCTTAGTATACTTCATCATGATACACAAAACTAATGAAAAGAGATAACTGATCTAAAAAGGACACATCTTCTGTTCTATCTACCAGCAAATTATAAATTACTAAATTCGGAAGATTTCCCAAAATTAGATCTTGACCAAATATCAATAAATTGTATGATTTTATTAATTAAATTGTTAGTAGAATACTTATCCGGTGAGCGAGCCTCTTTTTATTTTCCCTTTGACAAATGGCTTTAGCAGAATTGGAGTTAGCAGAATGATGCCATAATCAGCTACTAATAGCTCTAGTTCTATAATGTATCCATGACTACTCTTCCTATTTAATGTGTACAACACCGGGTTTTTTTTTACCTTTATTATATATCCCCTGTCTACCGATAAACAATACAATATCTATGAGACGCTGTTAGACCAACCAGCGGGGGCATACACCTCTTAAATATGCTAGTTCGGTAGGGATGAGGATGGTGGAATCATTACAGAAAATGCACACTTGTTTTTTGTGGAGATAGAGTGGAGAATATTTTAGGGAAAATGTTATCCATAATTTACCCACCCAACATTTGAGAGCTGGCCTGCCAATCATCTAAAAAACCAGACTAGATGAGCCTGAAATTTAGCCCACGTGTCCACCTAATTTGGTATAGTATAGTGTAGATTTGATTATTTTTTTATGTATATAAGGTTTTATTGTTTAATCTTCTCTCAGTTATCTGAAGAGTACAGTTTTATTTTATTTAAATAAATTCATCCCCATACCTTTCGGATACCGTCGTCTGTTTACTAGAGAAATAAAACCATTCTGCTCATTCCGTGCAAGGAAGCTACGGTTGCTCGAAGCCTCGCCGGTGTTGGTGAGAGAGAGTATTTTGTTTGTGTTTGTGATTGTGATTGTGTTCTTTGGTCGGTGTGGGTATGTTTCGTGCGAAGTCGCCATTAAGAGCCTGGAGCCAAAGAGTCCGTGACCCCGAGGCGCGTGTGATTTACTCGGGGAGCGCCCCTCTACCCCCGACCCCGCATACCCACTTCCACCCTCACAAGCCCTCCTCCTTTCCCGGCAATCAACCACCGCTGCTGCCTCGCTGCTTTTGCTTGCCTTGCTCTGCTTTTGCCTCATAGATTGAAAAAAATCATTACTATTGAAGTTATAATTAGAAACAAAACAACATGAGTTGTTCCAAGTACAAGAGGTACTGGAGTCTCGCACGAACGAGAGCTTGGCACAGCCTGCGCAAGACTGGCTGCAATAGAGCACAGATAACCTGAGGGGGTGGAAGGGCCCTCCCTCTCTCTTTCTCTAGCTCGCTTTCTTTCTCTCATTTACTCTCCCCCTCACCCCTTTCCTATTTCTCTGGGTGCTACATGAACAACTTGGCACAACCTGGACAATATTGACTTCGTCGTCGTTTCATTTCGTTACGGGTAACCGTTATGTATTTAGACACAAACTGTATTTTCATTTCCGTATATATTCATATATACAACTCTACCCATATTTAATACCTGCATATATATATATATATATATATATTGTTTGTGTCTAAGTAAAGATTTCTCTTTAATCCTGTTATATAACTAAACAAACTTAAGTTTAAGTGCCGTGAAGGGATATATATAAGCCTTAATTAATATTACACAGACTAAAAAATATATAAATAAGTATTTATGTGGAAATTTGTAAGTACCATGATGGGATATATATATCCCTTCATAGTACTAATTATATGTTGGTTTTATATATCCCTACTTTTTCCTACATACATACTTATTTATATGTTTGTTAGTATGTTACCGTGAAGGGATTCTACATATCTCTTCACGGTACTTAAACTTTTCCACATAAATACTTATTTGTAGGTTTGTTAGTGCATATAATATTAAGTTTAAGGGGGAATAATTGTAAATACAACATCAACTTGCTATTGCTTTGCATCATATTTTGCAATGCTTAGCTAGATAAGATAAATTAGATCAAATAGTTATTATTATTATTATTATTATTATTATTATTTAGCACCGCGCCTTACTACCCGTTCGGGTTATACGCTTTAAGTACTAACCACGCTAATTGATTGGGAATTGGGAAGGTTGAATTAGAGTAAGTGAATCCGCATTTGCGTGGAGGGAGAGTGGAAAACCATTTAGGAAAAACCACCCCCAGTTTACCCGACCGAGATTCGAACCTCGATCTCCCTGTCCTCGGCGGTCGAGCTCAACACGACTAGCGCGTTAGCCAATTACGCCACCGGGGCGGGTATCAATTAGTTACCAAGACTATTGATCAAAGAGAGGAACCCCGTTAAGCTGCAAATTGAAATTTTAAGAAAGATAGATCTTTCTCTATAATATCAAGATGTATTATTGAATTAATGGTGTCAAGTCCTATAGCAGTGGTATGGTATTTAGTTATTGGTCATAGGAAGAAAGAGGTAAATACCGACAAATGACGGCGTCTTTAAATTGAGAGGTGGGATTATAATTAATTAAAAGTTACGCCTTATGGGGAATTAAAACTGGAAATCGATTTAGTGATAGCTGGGATGAAGGGGAATTCAACAATAGGTTTTCTATAATGTATAATAATCTATAGTAATACGTTTAACAGACATTTATCTCAAATTTGTCAACGTAACAAGAATTAGACATGAAATTTAAAAACATAAAAATTCGGCTAATACATGAAGAAATTATTACTCTACGGAATTTAATCGATATACCGGTGATTTTTATATACCTTCAGAAGGTTTGTGAATGACAGAGGAATGGCCGTCACCAAAGAATATTCTATAATATTAAGTGTTTGACGGTAATGCCTAGTAATCTTAAACAATCGTCAATTAACAATATATCTTTTTTCATAAACTAAAACTATAAATCACTTCAAGTCACATTCCTGGATATCCTAACACCAAAGGACACTTATTTTTAATCAGTGACGCAAGTGGTAAAGGTGCAGGTGCTGAACAAATAGTGCAATATTATATTATTATTATTATTATTATTATTATTATTATTATTATTATTGTTAGCACCGCGTCTTACTACCCGTTCGGGTTATACGCACTTACGCTAATGTGTAATGGTAGGGTGATTGCGATATGAAATGGAGGACCTACAGTTTAACGTGGAATCCGAACCACGGTGGAGGCCTGGCATTCCCCACATTCACAAGATGTCTTGTCAGAGGTGAAGGAAGGGTTTGGTAATCAGATAAATCTGTGCCGGGACCGAGGATTGAACCCCGGCCGCCAGCATAGAAGTCTGACACCTTACCCCTAGACCGTCAGGTCACCCAATATTACATTATATAAGGAGTATTTTCCTAAGTGAGATTCACCGTGACTATATTATAACTAAGTTATTGCACTATTATGGATATACGAGTATATTCTAGTGCAAGTCAGTGTTCTTAGACATATAGAATTTTTTTTTATGATATTAATTATTTTTTTCTTTAGACCAGATCACAACTCCTTGTTCTGTCTTTATTCTTTTCGAGGGCAAGAAGCTTAATCATTTATTGATTGGAATAACTTACAAAGATTAACCTTACTGTGAAACACCAATATGAAATATTATATTAGGGCTGATGGACTTAAACTTCGGGCATTCCAAATTTGACCATGTATTCTATGAAGAGAGGGTTTTGAAGAGAAGGAGATAATAAAATATCTACATTATTGGGATTGTATAATTCTTGGTGGAGGAGTTATAAACATTACTTTAGGCCAACTTATTATCAATTGGTAACATAGATTTGTTAAGGTGGGGATGTACGGAACGCAAGAATAAGTAACAGTATTTTTGCAACTTTTGTAGCAAAACTGTTTTGGCCAAAATAAATAAATAAAATATTTGTATGGTAGAAACATAGTAATTAATTTTTTCTTATAATGATATCAACAGTTTTAGAATATCTGTCGAGGATTTTCTGGAATGTAACGATAACTTTTTCTCTTAATTTAAAAAGTTTATCATCTAATGCTAATGTGCTCATGACAGATACTCAACAACTGTTGATATCCCCATATGAAGAAAATTAAACTCTATATTTCCATTGGAGCAACATTCTATTTATTTTGGTCAAATAAATGTATACTATAAAAACTGCAAAAACACTGCCCTTAACTATAGTTCCCTACATCTCCATCTTAAAACTGAATCTACCGAAGAAAGAAACTTAACTTTATTCAGCACTAGATACAATGGCCTAAAACTTATGATCCATACAGGTATGGATTCACAAACCATGGTGGTGTGGCATTATGTACTGTTTAAAAAAAACTTTAAGAATCCGCTGTTTTCATTCAGCATCGCTGGCATGATAGTCTCTGTGAGAATCTGCAGCTAGAGATCTGTAGTCAGGTTATCCTTGATAAAAACAGAAGTGAATATGTGAGCGCCCTAGATGCCACACAACACAATTGCCATTCCATACCACCTGATTTTAAAAGGATCAGTCTCCTAATAGAGATTTCACTTGATTACCAGTAATTTTGTGGGTTGACCTCAACATTAACGTAAAATCTAGTTTGAGCATAACCTGGAATGCAAATAGAATGATCACTGTAAATTACTGTAGGGCCACTGGGATAGCTACATTGGTCAATCAGTGTCATCGTCACTTAAGTAATTATGTATCTGGAGTTTGAAAGGATGTAACGTATCTCTGTGAAAGACACTTACGATGCTACTCTGACCTATCCCGTGTTTCATCGGTATCTGTCCGTTGATTTAGTACTAAGCTTTAAGCAAATTCTGAAAAACTAGGGCGTAGGACACTAGATCAGTTTCTGTGCAATGGAATCAATTTACTTTTGTTATCAGTACAAGCTGCTCCTTAAATTAATGAATTAATTTGGTGACTGCACTGTGATTTATAGTTGCTCGTATATGGTATGGGCAGTTTAATTATTTTGCAATCATTCTAAAAATACCACTGGCACTTAGGGAGATGTAAATGCGATCTTCCTTTGACAATGCCATCATATGTCACGTAAACATGGAAATAAATTATCAAATGCTTTAAAACTTCAGACTCCCTATGTATACAGAAGACATTTGCCTCACCTGACGTTTATGTTTGCAAGAAATGAAGACTCCCGTTTAAAGTAGTGTTTCGTATCGCCAAAGAGTAATCTAGAGATCACTCCATTTATGCAAGACACGAGATGAAGTCTCAATTTTAAATACTAAGAAATTCAAAATAAAGAGGGAGCTGGCCAACCTTTACCAGAGTCATTATACGATCGTTGTAGTGTCACCTCTCCATCTAAAGTAGTTCAACAAGTTTGGTAGGTGAATGTTGTAAAAAGTATAACTAAATTTTATTGTTATAGAGACATTTATCTAATGTGTTACGCTCCTTGTCGATATTGGTAAGAAATGTTTGTTGGTGCAAGTCAACAAGGAGAATTTCTATTGAATACATATGGTCCCAAAGACGAAGACAAATATTCTAGTTATGCCATATTTAAATGCAACTGCCCAGATGAAAATTGGCAACCCATATACAAGGTGGTTTCAACAAATATGCGTGTTTTTCTTACACAATAGTAACCCTTAAATATTGTTATCAATTATACTAAAGAGGCAAGTACAGCCACAGCAGCCAATTGATAAGACAATGGTGACAGCAAGATAAATTGAGGAACACAACTACCAAAGTTATATCTGTTTGTACAGTGATTGTGTGGGCCCAGGGATACGATCATCGCTAAGAGCAACATCGCACATAAGCAACTCTCCAGGACAAAGAAAAGGGAGACCAAAAGGAATGAACAGCTGTGTCTAAGATCTGATTAGTAAAGTTTTAGGTATATTCTTTGCTTGAAGTCCAAATTAGCAGTAGAAAACTGTAAGGGTGATGTCACAATTAGCATTCTACTAATATTATTTTTAGTTCAGAGCTATTAAGTGATTTGTATTAGTTTTAGGTCTTGCTATACTTAGTTCACAGTGAGTATATTACAAGATATATTTGGGGTCAAAGTAGTAATTATAGAATAGTGTTATTTTCCATCATAAATTTAGGTAATTCAAGTGTTTTTTGGTAACAGGATACAGTTTTCTAGTAACTATTTAGGTCAGAGTCAAAAGGTTACCAATGCTATTGTTTGATCAAAATCATCATTCAGCTAATGTTTTGGTCAGGCCATTGTCAGAAGGGAACAGTTACTAACATGAAGTAAAAGTTAGTATTTAACTAATATAACACCTCTGACAATACATCTTGTGAATGTGAGGAATGCCAGGCCTCCACCGTGGTTCGTATTCCACGTTAAACTGTAGGTCCTTCATTTCATCTCACAATCACCCTACCATTACACATTAGCGTAAGTGCATATAACCCGAACGGGTAGTAAGACGCGGTGCTAACAATAATAATAATAATAATAATATTAATAATAACAATCAAGTTCGTATTTCAAAGTGCTTCATAAATATATATATATATATATTTATATATTTAATATATATATATATATTTATATATTTAATATATATATATATATTTATATATTTAATATATATATATATATTTATAATATATATATACATATTTAATATATATATATATATATATATTAAATCATAGCTCAGAAACTTTTGGTTTTCTTAAAATACATTCCACTTTTTTTTTTATTAAAACTTTATAATGGTAAGTTTCCATATCTCCCATAGTTGAGATATGATCAAAATTGAAAATTTACTCTTCCTTAAAGTGTACTTAAAGTCATTAACATGGTAAACGAGGGGTCAAGACCATCCCATTCCACCAAAGAGCATAAGTCAAATGATACACTTTACTATAACCATTAAGAAAATAATATCATCCGTATAAACCAAAGATTTTAGCAATCAATTTCATTTTCTAAGACTCAAATTGTATATAGGCTATATTGGCTATATTGGCTTTTAGCTCAGAAACTATTGATTATATAAAAATAACTATATTTTAAACAAAGGAGTTTTAAATTTAACGATACTACATCTTTTAAATGATAAGTAATTTCTTATCCTAAATAGTTGCGGGTGTAATATCAAAATTGGAAGTTTTTACGTATTTATAGTAACCCCAAAGTCATTTTCATTGTAAAATTCAAACATTAATTTTTCTTGTAGTGATAAACAGTGTTTGGATACAAAATTGAATCAAATTTGCTATAGCGGATTTGAAAAAATCTATTTTCTCTATTTGATCTGTAGTAAACTAAACTTTATTTTAGGGTTGGATATAAAATTCCAAAAACCCATCGGGGGAACCCGATGAACATTTTATATACCTAGTCTTAGCCCGATCCGTAAAAGAGTTTCGACACTAGTTCAAGGTACAGACAGACGAAGAGACAGAGACGGCATCGAAAAAAACACTTTTTTTCTGTTTCAGGATGTCATGAAACGTCAACCTTTACCAAAATCTCAATTTCATTTTTTTTTTTGTCAATCACAACACTTCTCTTTCATCGAGGGGTCGAGAAAAAGTAAAAGTGTTATTAGTGAATATATGAATTACAATAACTAAATTAAAAACTCCAAACTACTTTTAATATGATGACTAATGTCATTGAATCCACGTCTCGACAATTATTAGTATTAAATGTCTATATGGGGTTGCTTGGTCACTGTTCCTTTCTTTCCCGTCTCTCTCTGTCTTACATCAACATTGTTCTGACGCTCCTCCATCATTATTAAAAAAAAAATAAGCAAACCCTAAAACCCCCTCCTCCCCAAAGGTGTGTACTGTACATAATACTTGAACGCCCCCTAAAGAATTGTGGAACCTTATATTATAGCATATAACCACTCCGGTGGCTGCGTGGTATAGCCTGCTACTCTCACTCATTATCAAGTTAGACTGCCAATGACGGGGAGATAAAGGTTCAAATCTCAGTTGGGTGAAATGAGGTCTTTTCCTCAACGGTTTTCCACTCTCCCTCCACGCAAATTCTGGTACATTTACTATGGTTATAACCTTACTATTCCTTAAAATCATTAGTGTAATTAGTGCACAATCTTATAGACTGAACGGGTAGTAAGATGCGGTGCTAAAAAGAACTTATAGCATAGTTGAAATCTATACAAATCTATTCATTTAGTATGTATTTATGACTTCATTTTAAATAAATTTACTAGCTTGCTTATTTCGAAATTATCATATTTTATTAATTATTTATACCAAATTTAGCTGTCAGTTAAAATATGTTATTGATATAGCTTATAAAATGGGCAAATATTCCATAACAGTATTTTTACTTTCTCGCTATCTTACAGGTAGAAAAGTATTGGGATCGTCAAAAAATAATAATAGATATTTTGATGAATATTGACGGCTCATGACCACCCGAAACCGAAAATTTTGTTTTTGAATTTCCGTCTGTCTATCTGTACCTCCGACTATAGCCTAAACTATTTTACCGATCGAGCTAAAACTTGGTATCTAGTGTCATCATAGGGTTGGCCCGAGGGTCTTTTGGAATTGGATATCTAACACTAAAATTAAGGGTAGTTTACTGAGGGGCGAAGAGAGAAATATTCGATTTTCTCAAAATCGGCTCTAAAGATAATGATTAAATTTCATTTTCAAGCCTTTATACATATTTCAAACAAAATAGCTACTCTCAATATTTCGGAAAATGACTTTGAGGGCTCCAGCTTTATGCGTAAATTATCAATTTTTTAATCATATCTTCGAAAATATTTAAGATATGAAAGTATTTATTGTAGAAAAATTTAAGCTATATTTATAATACAAATATTTTATTCGAAACATTTTTTTTATAAAACCAATAGTTTTCAAGTTATAAGCAAATATATATATATATATACATATTTAACTTTTCTAACACTAAATGTAAAGTACTGCGACCATAAAAAAATCTCCTGAAATGTTGATGTCAAGGTTTCATTACCCCCCGAACCCTAAAAGTGGTATTTGCAATTGCGTCTGTCTCTTAACTCCAAAATTAAGAGTAGCATAATAAATCGTGAAAAGAGACAAAAGTCGATTTTCTCAAAATCGGCTCAAAGGATTTTGATTAAAATTCGTATTTAGGTGTTGATTAAGATCATAAATAAATTCGCTATTCATTTTCCCATAAAAATTACTTTTAGGGTAATTTACTGAAGCGTAAACTCCCATATCTCCGCAACTATTTAATATAATAAATTACTTAACATTGCAAAATTGTATAACTGTTAAAAATAAAAAAACTTTTACATGAAATATATTTTTATAAAACCAACCGTTTTTGAGATATTGCCAAATTTATTAATACAATTTTGTGAGCTTTAGTTGTAAGGATATACTACTTAAGTTTAAACGCAATAATTCTCTGATGCCATAGAGTAATTAAATATAAGTAAGTCTTTCAAGAAGTTGATGTTTTCCTTTAACCTCTTAGGGGAGATCTTTTTACAGCACAGGGGCGAATCCTGGTTTTTCATGAGGGGAGGAGGGACGCGGGTGCTGCCATCAAGATTGGGTCGGGGAGGATGGGTGGGGGTCACCTCAAGAATTTTTGACATAAGAATACTTCAAAATTGAAAGCACATTTTTAAGTAATTTTTCAATGTAATGCTAAACTTGAGAATAACTTGAAATTTGCGATTAGTATTGAAATTTATTATTAGAAAATAATAAGAATATCAACAAATAGTAATTATAAAGGGGGAATAAAATTTTAATATAATAGCAATTGAAATATAAATAGTTTTTTTTAGCTATTCAATTATTCAGACAAATAGATGGAACTATTCATATTTCGAACAATCGAACTTATCCACTCTATAGTATAGCTAGTTATATCTCATTATAAATCGAAATGTTACCACTAAACCATACTAACACGTTATATGTGGGGTATTATTCAAAGATTTTGTTTAAACACGTTATTTAAAAATACATTATCTTAAATATCTTTATTTATGATTAATAATTGAAGTAGTAATAATAAAAATGATAAAATAAATGTAAATCTAAACAAGTTTTGTGCAACAAGATGAGGGGCACGCAACTTAAATTTGGGTAGTCTATTTAATGCCTATTTTCACCACTTTAATAATGTGATTGTCTTAAATATTAATATTACCAATAACAATTTAAAAAATGAAATCTGGTTAGTGAGATAGTATTACGTGACAATAAAACTAGTAGTGACTTTAACATTAATTTAATAGATTTGGTTTCTTGAAGGATAGTGTGTGCCCCCCAAACCCCCTTCTTGGATCTGCCCCTGGTAGAGCAATGATCTATCTCTCTAGTTTTGGACTAAATAGTCAACAACTACCTATTTTATTGATTAAAATTTATAAAATAGAAATTTAGTAGCAATGCGATTACCATAAGATGTGCATCCCTAATAAAATGCCGAATATTTTAATAGGAAGTCAAAATTTTAATACGAAGTTTTGACCCTTGGGGACCCAATATCGATATTTTTTTATTCGTCAAAATATACTAATGAAGACAATACTTTTTTTAAATAGAATTATAAAATTTAAAACCGTGAGTCAAAAAATGGGTTATGCATGTATAGCTTAATTTGTTCTCGGGTTCGCTAGTGTATATTATATTATGAATTTTGAGTAAATATCTCCATTTTTAAACACTAAAGTGAGAAGGTCCGTGTGGAGTTCCATAACATTTATTTTTAATCTTGGAACTTTGGTATTTTATCTTCAATAATATTTCACAGGGTGATTTGATGTACTGTATACATCAATACCCATAGGTATGAATTATATAGGTACCATGCGTTGATGTATGTGGCACTGGTAGTGTCAGAATCTTGAAACACCTTAGTGAAGTTGATCGCTGTAACACGTGACTAATATAGCTTATGATGTTCAAAACATGTTTAAGCTTTGTTTAATTAAAATTTTTCAATATACTAAATCAAGTAAAAAGAGTCACAATATGAAATGAGAATGGTTTTATAATGAGATGTTCAATTCGATATACTCGTAAGCACACTAAAAATACATTACATTTGGCAGTTTTCTTTATAGTTATGGGATGAAGTAAGACGAAACAAGTGGGTTAAAATAGGTAATAGAAATAATAGAGTAAATCTCTTACTATCTATATCCATCCTGCCTCTTTCTCAAAGATTCGTTAGAGAATTGGGTCAATAAACCAATCACTTTCATTTGTTTGAGGCTATTTTTTTTTATACAAAACCAAACTAAACTCGACATACATTAGCCAACAAAGTTCCTAAAAGACGAGTCCTAGTCACTATGGAGCTTTGAAATGTAATCTGTGTACCTTTTTTTTTTGACAAATTAATTACTAGTCCATCCCAGTTTTTGTATTCTCGATTTATAAATCTGTGTCTAGTATGAGCCTTATGAAAGGAAATAAAGTTACAGTACATCTGTCATTTCACATCAGTAGGATCCTTATTATTTATAGCTTTGAATATATTTATACTTTGTAGCATAAAACATAGCCGTACTTTGTGCAAAAAAACCTTACCACTTATTTTTATACTATGTATAATAATTAAGCTATAGCTCTATTATTCAATGGTAGCACAGTAATATAAAATATAAAAAACCTAAAACGTAACTAGTCCTTGCCTAACCTAGATTTTGTTGACATTTTAAAGATTAAGATATGAGCTAATTTGGATGGGTTAGCTTGTATTTATAAAACTTTAATCAAAACACATTGATTTAATATAGGCTTATACACTTTCTAGTATTTTTTTGTGTTGGATAAAGAATATACCCTTTTAACACTATATGATGTTAAACTAACCCACGTCTGACATATAACTATCGATGTTACATAAGTTGATTTTTCATCTTGAGTTTTACATCTTGAAATTCAGTTAATTCGGTCACAAGACTTACTTTAAATTACCCTAATCCCTTCTTAAATTATTGATGTGAATAATACCAAGGGTTAACATTTTGACAACCATATTTGAATTTTGTTTTGTACATCTCTTTTTCGATACTGCACATTTACATTCAAAAGAGTGTCATAATTTCGCCACAGACAGTGATGCTGCATGCTGTTTCATTAGCAAAAATAAAGGATAAGGTAGGTGCCTATATGTATTAATATTTATATCTAAATAAATATACTACTGTATTTTTGATCTGGTACATATTTTAAATTCAAATTAATTTATAAATAAAAAGCTTTTAACATCATAACCGTATATTGTTTCGAGAGGGAAAAGTTTTCAACTTTAATACCCTTCCCTGTTCTTGTATAAAAAATATAAGTGAGGGGGTAAAGGAAAGTTTAAGTTTAGGGAGAGGCAGTGGGCTTGGACCCAAAGAGCAAGGAAAGAATCCCCCTGTCATGCCACGCTATGTATAGCTCAAGACTCTTTTTTTTTTTTTTAAAAAAGTTTTNGAAAAAGCTTGGCTTAACCCGTAACTCTAGCAACGATTTTCTATCCCCCTCCAACCCTTACCCGGTAAGAAACAAGCATTATCGTGCCAAAGTTTGAAATAGATGTGACACCTTTTATCGTGCACTTGAAAAAGGAAACTGTGGGTCCTCCCCAACACACTTTTTCATCTATACAACAAATACTGTTTTCCTGTATGCTCAACATAATAAAAGCGTCCACCCTACTAAGGTGCACGGAAATGTTTTAACGGCCAATTATTTCTCTCCTCTTCTTCAATATATCTTTGGGAATGCCCTCATATATTGTTGATCTTTCCAGAAGCCATTGTCGTGGCTTGGGCACTGTCTTTTGCTAAACAATAAGAGACAACTACAAACACGAGTCAAAATAGTCATATTCTCATTGTGCAGGACAACAACCTAAGCCGCAGTACAAACATTAATATTTTAGCTAAAATAGTAAAAAAAAAAAATCTCTCTTAAAATTAAAATCACCTAAATTATTAATGTGTCAATTTAATAATAAGAAATTTTCTAAAATCCATATTATATTTGATGTATTTAGTGAATCACATCTCAATATTACCTATCTGTGCTATCTCCATATTTAAATAATAGTTTAGGAACAAGTAATAAATACTGGTAGAGGAAGTATGCAAGCACTTTTGAAGAGAGACAATTGAAAGGCATTTAGGAATAACTTAGATTTAATATAACCATACTGGTAGACCACAAGCGGCCAACCAAACCATATTAGGTTGACACCTTATATCGCGTATCCATCGATGCGAGCTTTGATAAATATGACCTTTTAACTATTATTAAAATATAAAGAAAAAAATATTAAAAAGGAAATAATTATATGATACTTATTTTAATAATATGTATTACTTAATTTATTCTTCATAATTAAAGCGAATTTTATTTTTTGCTTGTTTTTAGCTATAAATCATTATTTTTTTATTTATGTTAAGGTGCTGTATCAAACCAACACATCTTTAAAATACTTGGTATATATAAATAATTACAATATAGCTGAATTATATAGTAACAACAAAGTTATCCGCTTTAGTGCCCGCACGGTCTAATGTGCTACTCTCCTCTCACAGTGGACTAGACCGCTGATAACTGAGTGATCAAGGTTCAAATCTCGGCCTGGTGTACAGATTTGTATTTCCAAAATGTTTTTCCACAATCTCTCAATGTAAATGAGGGTATATTTCCTCTAAATAGTTCCTTCCTAATTCCTAAAGCCATTGGCGTAATTAGTACATAAGATTATATCCCGAACGGATAGTAAAACGTAGTGCTAAAAATATGAAATAGCAGGATGTTTCTAAAAATGTAATCATTTGTTTTAATATGGGCAAAAAATAGACTAAACAAAATTATTCTTTCTGTTTGTTTGGCTTCTCCCGGGCCATCTTATAGTTTTAAAACAAAAAGTTACAGATCCCCCTTGAAAATGGATTGACCAAGACATCCATGCTTTCGAAATTTCTTATATTGCTAATATATTATATTGGCTTCACTTTTTTACTCACATTTATATGTAAATTGAATTTTGTTTTATGTTTGTTAGCCAAACATAATTCTTATAATGTTTATATTAAAATTTTCATTTAAAGGTAGTTAAAAAAAATTATGCTAATTAAGCTATTAATATTATACCTTAGTATGAATCAATTGTGCATGTGCTTTCACTGTTGCAAAACAAAGTGTATTTGGTAAATATGTAATTGAAGATGGGAGCTTATCAAACAAAAATTAAGTATGTACAGTACATGGTATAACATTAAGCGTGTACAAAATATGTTTCTCACTATCAACACAAAATCATTCAACAATTTTCTCATAATATCAAGTGCGCCTTATTAAGTTGAATCATAAATACTATTATTATTATTAGCACCGCGTCTGACTATCCGTTCGGGTTATATGCACTTACGCTATTGATTGTGATTGTGATTGCCTCCACCGTGGTTTGGATTCCACCGTTAAACTGTAGGTCCTCCATTTCAACTCACAATCACCCTACCATTACACATTAACGTAAGCGCTTATAGCCCGAACGTGTATTAAGACTCGATGCTAATAATAATAATAATAATAATAATAATAATAATAATAATAATATATGAACCACAGAGTGTAACCGGCAAACCAGACATTTGTTTCACATACCCACTAATCTGGGTGCGAATTAATATAAAATCTTAAAAGTATAGGCGATAAGTTGTCTAAATATGTTTATATTTTATGACGGTGCTCAAAAATACATTACTTAGATGAATAATAAAATATGTTAAAAAATTTAACTTAAACAAAAATTTTAATCGGCGGGCTGAGGCCTAACTCACTTAAATCAAAATTCTGGAATTTAATATCCATCAAAATACATTTTTCATATTTACATTATATTCATATATTTGAGTAAAAATAAGTAAAAATCGATTTGTTCATAATAATATAGTCGTAGGGGTTTGTTTAGTAAGGGTGATATCTATCAACCTTAAACTAAATAAAAGATGGAATTAACATATGGGAAACATTTGACCCCATGTCCTCTTTCAGTATTCAAATATTTAGGATTAAACACCAACTCTGTCACCGTGAGTTATTTACAGATGAATGTAATTAAATACACTATAGCTGGAAAGTACAAAGTATTATTAAGAAAGGGGGCAATTATTCATCTTGACCAATTTTAAAAATCAAATAGCCAAAGCTATTAAGTATGTTTTTAGTGAGGATTTACTCCATCAAGATATCATATTCTGAAAATTGAATGACACCTGGACATGGGAATCGAAGCCAGAACCTTTGGCTTAGTACGCCAAAGCTCAAACCACCGAGCTATCCAAGAATTGTACCGTGTCCATAGTCGTCGTTCTTCGTTCATATTTTTAAGGCAGAATCTATTATGGACGTGTGGAAATCGTCGGCTACAAATGTAAGATTTTATTAAGATCACGAACTATCAGATAACGCAGCCACCTTCGACTCGGTAGTTGGCTTAATGCTGCCACTTGTACAATTATTATAATTGTAAGGGATTGCATATTTAAGAATCAAGAATCATATAGACAAAGCTTTTATTTTTGCTTCTTAGTGAGGATTACTCCATCTTGATAAATATAGAAAAATATGAGTAAATATCGACCCTGAACACGGTACGACTCGTGGATATCTCAGTGGTTAGAGAATTGGCGTACTGAAACAAAGGTCCCGGTTTAGATTCTCGTATCCAGGTGTCATTTTTAAATTTTCAGAGTTGACAAATTTTGTAAAACTGGCATAAGTATTAGTTCAGTGCTAGATTGCTTTTTTCTGGCCATGGGCAAAATTCTAAATCCCACTGATATGCACTGTGGTTTTGTGGGTCGAATTGTATTTATTAACTCTGTCTGTCTGTCTGTCTGTCTGTGTATTTGATTGATCTAAATCAATATTTGGATAGTGCCTAAAAACTCTCCCTCCTTAAAGATTATTTTCAGAGAAGATATTTGACTTAAAGATAAAATACTTTTTTAGCAACACATTGATAGTACGTTAGAATATATTGGCAATAGAGAATATGAAAAAGAATACCCTTTTAATATAAAGTTAGAAAATTAGATATTTAGTATTTGATATCAAAAGTTCATTTGATGAATAATACAGATGTCCAGAGTACACACTTAGTCAAACACTTGATAGTCCATGTCTTTACATTTAGATTCATGACGGTTGCTCTATAAAAGCTTTAAACAAACAAACCAATTATCTTTCTTCCGATCGTGAATCGAGTATAGTTGCATTAACTATCACTAAACTCATTAAATAGATTTGGCCTCAATAACTATTTCAATTTGGGCCATGATAGTGTCATATTCAAATCCAAGCATTTATTTTTCTCTCCAGTTATATCAACATTGGTGGGGGCGCAGGCTAGACGTCATGCTGGACTAGTCTGTTTTTCTGGTTTTTGAGAGGTCGGGGATCGAATTAAGAGTGAGTACTGAAGGTTAGTTCTAAAGGTTTTCAACTCTCTATTTAAGCAAAGAAGGGTACATTTACTATAAATTTTACGGTCTCCATACCTACCTTATAATATAGTTAAATTCGCATATCTCAGACGGGAAATACAGACGCGTGGTAAAAATTACAATTATTTATATATATGTATATGTTAAAATAATCCATTTATCTTTTGTTATTGGTTCAAATTTCTTGCTAAATATTTTCACTGAATTACAATATCATTTTTAAAGGAAGTGAACTAGAAAATGCGAGTAGATGTATATGTGTCTCAAAGCTGTTCAAGAGAAAAATAACATTAATTAAGAAGCACCGCGGGCTAAAGAAAAATACGGACGATTGTCCTTCTTTAAAATGGATTTTTCTTTAAAAAATAATTTTGAAGTGTTTTTTTTATAAGCTGAGCAAAATCTGTTTTATTTTTCATAAGTCAACAGATGGAATTAATTGCAAGAGAGGGCTAGAATATTATGATTATGATTATTATTATTTTTGATAGATATATGTTAAACCTATGTTTGTAATTATGGCCCTAATGTTTTATTCAAATAATGTACCTAAATTACTTGAGGAATTATGATATTTGTATATACTAACCCCTAAAAAACCCAGAATATCAAATCATCATAATCATTTTATAATCAATTTTTAAGATGTCTTGTTTACATATTTTTTATAAAATATAATTTTGTTAGTAAAATAAATATATATATATAAGACTACAACAACATTTTCGTTTCCATTAATGGCACCAATAATCAAATTTAAGTCTTTTTCTTTTTTTAGTTTGATAATGATAATTATAAAGCTAGAACCTCTGAAAACTATTGACCATTTGTTGATAATCTAAAGCTACATAAAACCATATATCCAATACTTGATTTTAAGGATTTGTAAAATTAAATCAATTATATTCAACGATAGCTTGATAAATAAACTTTATGGAATCCCGCAGTGACTTTCTCGCTCCATTGTTTAGTAAAAATGGAAATATTTACTTATAACTCGTGATATATGTGAAACGATATAGTATACATTAGAAAACCTTAACACAAATTACACTAGACTACCGTAAAACATTTTTTGACTCCCAGTTTTAAATTTTATAATTTTATTTTTAAAGAATTAAAGCCCTCATTTGTATATTTGGACTAATAAAAAATATCGAAATTGCGTCTACAAGGGTCAAAATTTCATATTAATATTTCAAATTCCAGTTAATATTTCTGGCATTTAGGTTTTACATCTAATGGTTATCACTTTGTTATTAAATACCTCATTTATAAATTTCACCAATAAAAAAAATAGATAATGACTCTAAAATGATAGAGATAGATCATTCATGTACAAACATTTCCCCTACAAGGTGAAAAGCAAAAGAACATCAACTTTTTGAGAGACGTACGTATTTGCTTGATATATGCTATAAGAGAATTATTGATTTAAAAATTAGGTAGTATCTCTGTACAACTAAAGCTCACAAAATTATATTAATATATATTTTTTAATATCTCAGAAACTATTGGTTTCATAAAAATAAATTTCGAATTAAAGAATTTTATTAAATATTACTACAATTTTACACTGATAAGTTATTTAGTATCATAATATATTTGGAGATATGGAAATTTGTATTTCTGTAAAGTCATTTTCACGGGAAAATGAAGAGATACACTTAGTTTATAATCTTAATCATCGCCTAAATACGAATTATCTACATCAAAATCGTAAAAACCGATTTTGAGAAAATGGAATTTTTCTCTTTTAACTCTGCTACTCTTAATTTTAGGGTTAGACGGACAGATAGACGGCATTGAAAATAATACTTTTTGGGGTTCGAGGGATCATACAACTTCGAGATCACTCAACATCTTAAGTTAGACTTTTTTGATGGTCGTAATATTTCACCTTAAGTTTTGGAAAAGCTAAAAAATATATATATTCATGTATAGCTTGAAAACTATTGATTTTTTAATCAATAACTAATGAAATAATGTGAAAGTGTGATATCAATTATTATGAATACTAGCTTTTTTACTATTTTTTATTTCTTGTATAAAGGAAAAATCAAATCATTTGGGAGTAGTAAAAATTGGAAACAGGACAGAAGATTTGACCTCTAATTTTAAGAATCTAAACAATCTAGATTTATGTATCTCCAGATAATAAATCAATCAGAAAGTCAGGAAACTAATTTATAAATTCGCAGTTCATATGTTTATTGTCTTATAAACAACTTTCGTACATTCTAAATCTGGTTATTGTCATAATTACTGAAAATGACATCTATCTGCGTATCGTTGTTATTCGTAAACTCGTCAGACTTCAAAATGGAGTTCAAACTATATTTGCTCATCAATTCCAAACAAAAATAATCTTTATGTCAAATAAAAATATAGTTTAAATCTCCAAATAATACATCAGATTTGTAAGAAGGATTTTTTAAAATTATTACAAGGTCTTACTACCCGTTCGGTTTATAAACTTAAGTACTGATTACGCTAATAGATTAGGGATTGGAAAGGTTGAATCTAAAGGAAGTGAACCCACATTTGCGTGAAGGGCGAGTAGAAAACTATCTAGGAAAAACCTTCTCCAATTCATCCAACCGAGATTCAAACCTCTATCTTCCTATCCTCGGCAGTCAAGATCAACACGAAACTAACACATTAGCCAACTACACCACCGAGACGTGTAACAATATAGAAATTAGCTTTATGTGTCAGTGCAATCTATAATATATATTATATTATACTTATATATAGTTTTATATATTATACAAAATACTTACTTATTGATAATAAGCTATTGGTTTTATAAAAATATATCCAAGAAAAAATATTTTTATTTCAAATAGGACTACAACTTTCTTGCCTGCTCGTATGGATAATTTCGGCTCTAAGCTGAGTTATAGACACAAATAGACAGATGGAAAGCATTGTGAAAACCACTTTGTCTTTCAGTGGGTGAATGTTGGAATTTATCCCAATTTTGAGTTCAATTTTCTTTTAACATTAACAATACTTATTTTTCTAATGAGTCGGGGAAAAGTAAAAATATATTTATATTGGGTCCCCAAGAGTCATATCAAAACGTTGACATCCGGTCAAATTTTTGACTTTTTCTTAGGAATTGCACATATTATGCTTAACGCATTGCTATTAAATTTTCATTTCTAAATTTTGACCAAATAAATAGGTAAATATTGACTATTGAAATTGTTTTACAAACATTTCTTCTAAGAGGTTGAAGGAAAGAGAACGTACACTTTTTGAGAGACCTACTAGCTTATTACTTTATGCCATTAGAGAATATATTGCGTTAACATCTAAGTAGTATTTCTTTACAAATAGAGCTCACAAAATGATATTAATATATTTGCCAATATCTTAGAAACGGTTGATTTTATAAAAAAAGAAATCAATTTTATTTTTTATTTTTAATAGTACTACAATTTTGCAATGATAAGTTTTTTAGTGTTTCAAATAGTTGCGGAGATACAGAAATTCCCACTACTGTAAATTACCCTAAAAATACTGTTAATGGGAAAAAGAAAATATCCATTTTATCTATATTCTTAATCAACGTCTAGGTACGAGTTTTAATCAAAATCGTTAGAGCGGATTGTGAGAAAATAGATTTTTTTCTCTTTTCGTTGTTTTATTAATCTACTCATAATCTCAGGGCTAAATAAACACACAGACATATGTCAATGCAAAAACCAATTTTTAAGCTTGGGGGGG
>CABFOV010000114.1:169007-190849 GCA_902141375.1 Timema poppense
GGGGGGTGTCATTATACATAGACATCCATCAACATTTCGGGTTAGATTTTTTTTTCTTTTTTACGATCGCAAAGTTTTACCTTTGGTATTCGAAATTTTAAGATATATGAATTTATATTTGCGTATATATTGACACTTAATGGTTTTATAAAAAGATGTTTCAAATAAAAGATTTATATTATAAATAGACCTACATATTTGCGATAGTAAGTAATTTCATATCTCAAAGAGTTAAAGAGATTTGATAAATAAATGGTATGGAACTCCACATTAACTTTCTTGATCTATTATTTAAAAATGGAGCTATCTACTCAAAACTCGTAATATATGTGAAATGAAATAATATACACTAACAAACCAACGCATAAATTGAACTAAATTTAGGTAATACATTCTTTTGTGTCCCAGATTTAGATTTTATAATTTTAATTTTTAAGGAATTAATATCCTCATTTTTATGTTTGAACCAATAAAAGTGATCGCTTTTAGGTCCACAAAGGTCAACACTTTGCATTAAAATTTTGAATTCCGGTTAAAGCCTTGAATTTTTATAAGTGCTGCAAATCTTCAGGTCATCGCATTGCTATTCAATTCCTCATTTATAAATTTTGATAAATAAATACATAATGTAAATATTGAATATTGAGTCTAAAATGAAGGAGATAGATCATTGTTGTATCAACCTTTTCCCTAAAAATTCAAAGCAAAAATAAATGGTATGGAACTCCGCAAAGACTTTCTCGCTCTATTGTTTAAAAATGAAGATATTTACACAAAACTCGAATTGTATGTGAAATGAAATAATATGTACTAGAAAACCAAATTATATATTGCACTATACCAATGTAAAACATTTTTTGGGTCCCGTTTTAAAATTTTATTTTTAAAGAACTAGTATCCTCATTTCTATGCTTGGACCGATAAAAAAGATCAATATTGGGCCCAAATGGGTCAATACTTCGTATTAAAATTTCGACTTCCGGTTAACATTTTCGAGATTGTATTAGGTGTTGCAAATCATCATGTCATCGCATTGCTATTAAATTATTCATATAAAAATTTTGACCAATAAAAAATTCAAGTATTGACAATTATTATTATTATTATATTTTACACCGAGTCTTACTACCCGTTCGGTTTATACGCTTTAAGTACTAATTAATTTAATGGATTAGGACTTGGGAAGGTTGAATTAGAGGAAGTGAACCCGCATTTGCGTGGAGGGAGAGTAGAAAACCATTTAGGAAAAACCACCCTCAGTTCATCCGACCGAGATTCGAATTTCGATCTCCCCGTCCTCAGCAGTTGAGCTCAACACGACTAGCGTTAGCCAACAACGCCACCGAGGCGCGTTATTGACAATCGAGTCAAAATTGAGATATATGATTGTTGTACAAACAATTTCTCCTAAGAGGTTTAAGGAAAAATTACAAACCTTTTGAGGGACTTCCTTATATTCAATCACTTTGTGGCATAAGTAGTATTTCTTTACAACTAAAACTCACAAAATTGTATCATATTTAATATAAAAGTTTTTATTTTTAATTGTACTATAATTTTGCAATGACAAGTTATTTACTATCTCAAATAGTTGCGGAGATATGGAAATTTCCGCTTCTGTAAGGTACCCTAAAAGTCATTTTTATGGGAAAATGAAAATATCCATGTAATATAATTTTAATTAACGCCTTGATACGAATTTTAATAAAAATCGTTTGAGCCAATTTTGAGAAAATCATTTTTTTTTTCCCTTTTCGCCCTTTATTAAACTACTCTTAAGTTTAAACAGACACACAGACAGACGGCATTGCAAAGACAACTTTTTAGGGTTCGGGGGGTCGTGAGACGTCGACATCCATCAACATTTCAGCTTAAGTTTTTTTACTGTCACAATACTTTACATTTTGTGTTCTAAAAATTATATATATATATTTGCGTGTAGCTTGAAAGGTATTTGTTTTGTATAAATATGGGCAAATACATTTTTGTAATATAAATAGACCTACATATTTGATATAAGTAAGTTCATATCTCAAATAGTTTAGGAGATATTATAAAAAAAACACTATAACTTACGCATCATACTGGAGCCATTAAAGTAATTTTGCCGAAATATTGAGAGTATCAATTTTGTTTAGTATATTTTTAAATGTTAAGAAATTAAATTTATTCAAAACCGTTAGAAAAGATTTTGAGAAAATCGAATTTTCTCTTTTTGTCCACAATAAACTACCGTTAATGTTAGGGTTAGATATACAATTCCAAAAATCCTTTGGAGCAACCCTATGAAAACCCTAGATACCAATTTTTAGCCTGATCAGTAAAATAGTTTAGGCTCTAGTTGGAGGTACAGAGAGATATACAGAAATAAAAAAAAAACACTTTTACCGATTCGAAATTCATGAAAATAAAGAGTTCGATTTTTCTGACTATTACAATACTTTATCTACCAGTAAGATAGCGAGAAAATAATAACATGATTTTGTTTGAGAGACTCGCTTATATTTAATTACTCTATGTTATTACAGAATTGTTGCATTAAAACTTAAGTAGTATATCTTTACAACTAAAGCTCAAAAAGTTGTATTAATATATTTGCCAATATCTCAGAACCTTTTGGTTATATAAAAATATATTTCATCTAAATTTTTTTTATTTTTAATAGTACTACAATGTTTAAACAATAGATTATTTAGTATCACACATATTTTTGGTGATACATGATTTTCCGCTTGTGTAAAGTACCCTAAGAGTTATTTGCGTGGGAAAATGAAAATATCCAGCTTTTTTATGATCTTAATCAACGCCTAGATACGAATTTTAATCAATATCGTTAGAACCAATTTTGAGAATATCGTATTTTATCTTTTTCATTTTTATTTAACTACTCTTTATGTTGGGGTTAAAAAGACACACTGACATATGTCACTGCGAGAACGACATTTTAGGGTTCAAGGTGGATGATACGTTGACATCCATCAACATTTCGTGTTAGATTATTTTTACGGTTGCGATACTTTACCTTAAGTGTTTGAAAAGAAAAAAAAATCTTAATTTGCATGTGGATTTAAAGTTATTAGCTTTGTAAAAATATGTTTTTTATAAAATATTTGTATTATATATTATTATTATTATTATTATTATTATCACCGCGTCTTACTACCCGTTCGGGTTATACACACTTACGCTAATGTGCAATGGTAGGGTGATTGTGAGATGAAATGGAGGACCTACAGTTTAACGTGGAATCCGAACCATGGTGGGGGCCTGGCAGTCCTCACATTCACAAGTTGTGATTAATACACGTCTTGTCATATTATATATAGAACAAAGTGATTCTAATTAATGTTTTATTATAGTTATAATGATAAGTGACTATTAAAAATAGCTTATACTAATGCATAAAGTAAATAAGGTATATATATATATATATGTGTGTGTGTGTGTGTGTGTGTGTGTGTGTGTGTGTGTGTGTGTGTGTCTGCTAGTTTAGATGTTACAGCCATTTGTTTCAGTGAGGCTAGACTAGTGGTAACCTTTGTCGCTGACTTGAAGTAATTGTCGTTAACGGGATGCCGCCTCTTTATCGTGGTATTATTTTTCTGGGTGTTCTCATATAGGCCCCTATATTAAATTATAACAATAAGAATAATTACATATTTCTTCTTACGACCTACTTGCCGTGCTAGTTCATTGAAAATGGAGGTAGTATCATTTATATGAAATGTACCGTTATTTACGTAAAAGCAGAGTCGGAAAAATAAACTTTTAGAACCGATTTAAACTCCAACCACACCATAGTGCCGAGATATATTTTTGTAGTGAGATAGTTCTATTAAATGTGGTATGATATATTATAAACAAATAGCTCACATCAAAATAAAGGTCAGAGGCCTTATTAACATGTCCCTAGAGGATTAAAAACATTTTTGAGTTTATAATATTAGCCTGCTCCCTTTGTTCGCCATAAAACCAGACTGGATTAACCTATAATTAATTCACCACACCTACCCATCTGGGTCTAGCAAGGATATAACAGTAATTAACAACTAATAACCCACTTCAGTCAAAACAGTTTAAGACGTCACTCTCATGTTAGACTGGCCTGCTGATAATGGGAAGATCGGGGATCAAATCGGGTCTGCTGAGGGCTGTTTTTACTAAAAGTCTTTCCATTTTCCTTTCATACAAATGCAGCTAGATTACCTCTTAAATGCTTATTTCCTAATCCCTACCCTTTTATAGTAATTACAATACATGTGTATAGCTTGAAAAGGTAGTAAGATGCAGTGATAAAAAAAAATAGTAAATTTATCATGTTAAATATAGTTAGCATTCTTTGTTTAGTGTGCATAATTCAAACAACAACTAATAAATGTATTTATTCATTAATTTCATACGGGATATGATCTATTTACTTAATGAAAGGTATTTTATGGTCATTTTCACTTTACAATAATTGGTTTTATTACTAGAGCTTGTTCGCAAGGTCAATGTTTAATATTACAGTAAATTTATATGATTCAATATATATCCTTTGTTTCTTCTAATAGTTTATTTATAAATTATGAACAACACTTTAGGTGTGGTAACATTTGTTTGATAGAAATTGCTTGGCTTCATTAATAAACTCAATATTTTACCTTCTTTATTTCTTCACTGAGTTTTAAATAGTTTTAATTTTATCTATATATCCATTCATCAATGTTAATTTAAGTTTTTTGTAACCGTATTTCTTATAGTAACTTTAAATTTTGCCTGTTTAATCGCCTTTATATGGTCAATGTTTGTTTAGATAGAGCTTAACGTTCTTTATAATGTCACTATTATTTGTATAGTCTTGAACAAACTATCTTTGTAAGGCTAATGTTTATTTGAATAGTGTTTTTGTTGTGTAGTCAATATTTAACTCAATGGTGATTTTAAACCTATTTTGATGGTCACTATTCATTATAATCATTTTTTGTTGACATTGTTTTAATAGTCAATATTTATTTGGACAGTTTATGTTTACCCTTTCTTGTATGGTCAATGTTTGTTTGGTTAGTATTTGTCTAACCTTACTATCTTGATTGTGTTTATTTTAATAGCAATGCTTGAATTATTATTATTAGCACCGCGTCTTACTACCCGTTCGGGTTTTACGCGCTTACGCTAAAGTGTATTGGTAGGGTGATTGTGAGATGAAATGGAGGACCTACAGTTTAACGTGGAATCCGAACCACGGTGGAGGCCTGGCATTCCCCACATTCACAAGATGTCTTGTTAGAGGTGAAGGAAGGGTTTGGTAATCAGATAAATCTGTACCGGGACCGAGGATTGAACCCCGGCCGCCAGCACAGAAGTCTGACACCCTACCCCTAGACCACCAGGTCACCCACAGCAATGCTTGAAAAGACCTATAACTACTGGACATTAATTAACTAGCACGTAGTTTTGGTTTGGGGATTTTTTTGTTTTAAAGATTTAATGCTCACTCGCTAAACAAAACACGAGCCAACACCAAATTTAACTTAGGACAGCAAACTAAAAAAACCTATTCCTGGAGCCATCAATTTATTGCCAACACCATTTAAAAATTAACCTAGGAGGACTTTATAGGGGAATTGAGAATTTTCAAGGTTGATTAAAACAATTTGTTATCCCTGATACGTAAATATATTACTAGGAAGTGTTTGGAATATTTTTAAATAAATGCCTGATTAGGATTATAAAAATAAAACAATATATTTAGTTTGAATTAAAAAAAGGGAATTGGATTTTTCAAACATAAAATATATTAAAATTCAGTATTAACTTTTAATTCTTGGGTCAAACGTATCAAGAAAAATACACAGCTTATTTGACAATTTAAAAAATAAATACTATCTTAATCTAATATAAATTAGTATTTTATCAAAGTGCATTCCTAAACTAAAAATAATTGTTTAAAATATTACCTCAAGAACACACTAAAAATAAACAATATATGTATGGTTGATTTAAATTTAAAAAATAGTTACATAGCTCATAGTTAGGAAGTACTTTTAACGAAGATGGACTGATAAGGCAGGGATGAAGGAAATACAATTTATTCTATTAAATGTAAAGTAAAAGGCTAAAAGGATGATCAGTAAACCTGAAAGATATGTGTATTACGGATTGAAGGCACTAACGCTCTTATAGAGAGAAATACGTTATTAACTAAAACCTATCAGTTTTATTGGATAAGCTGGTGAATATTCACTGATTTTTTTTGGAATAGACAGCTGAAAGATCAATTTTCCATTAAATTCCTACTATATATTAGATCGAAGAATTCTGGTAGGACAACGGGATTGCCTTTTTCTCTATCAAAACTCTACAACATATTATGCAGTATAGTATAGTGAAGAATCCTATCATATAGTATCTACTATATTATATAGTTTATCTAAAAGAAATTTTTCCTACCAAAATTCTACAAGAGGGTATATAATATACTATAATATAATAAATACTATTTAGTAGGATCTTATTAGAAAAAAGGCCTTTCAGATATCTACTTTGAAAAAATAAGTGTAAGCTAGTGTGGGCATGTATATGTGTATATATACATTAAACTGACTCTACCATGATATAATGACCGTGATAACTCTAAAACGATCAAGTTAAACTATAACTAACACGTAGCGTTACTAGAAGCCTTGGTGACCTGGTGGTCTAGGGGTAAGGTGTCAGACTTCTATGCTGGCGGCTGGGGTTCATTCCTCGGTCCCGGCACAGATTTATCTGATTACCAAACCCTTCCTTCACCTCTGACAAGACATCTTGTGAATGTGGGGAATGCCAGGCCTCCACCGTGGTTCGGATTCCACGTTAAACTGTAGGTCCTCCATTTCATCTCACAATCACCCTACCATTACACATTAACGTAAGTGCGTAAAACCCGAACGGATAGTAAGATGCGGTGCTAATAATAATAATAATAATAATAATACTAGAAGCCTTATGTGACTTAAGCCATCTAACTTAATTTAATATTGTATTCTTAAGCATTTGTTAGCATATGTTTTCCAAACACAAATAGTTAGTGATTTGCTATCTACCTTAAGCTCGGACCGTATCCTTATTGCTAAATACAAAGCCATAGCACTTATATATTTGCCAATAATATAAAGTAAATTCGAATCAGGTTCACCTTTACCTATGGCTGATACACATCGACTAAGTCACGTAAACGTGTTTTCAACAAATAGCTTAATGTAACAGAGTGAGGATAAACAAATATTAAAATAATCAATGTGATATATTCCTTCCCCAGCTTACACAATATATTAAAGCGCCTTTAAACTTCATAAAATTAGTTTGTCTAACCACACTAAAAACCTTGTGTTAATTGGCTTTTTATTGACCGAAAGAATATTTGAAAAATATATTTGTATCATAATGACATCGTACCCAAGGAATTGGCAGTTTTTCGTTTGGTTTTTGGATATAGTATCACCCGCTTTGGTGGCCGGATAGCCTAAGGCACCATTCTCGTAATAGTCCAGACTGCCGATGACAGGGAGATCCTGGTTAGATCGCTTTTGAGGAAACTGAGGGTGCTTTTTCATCAATAGTTTCCTGCTCTCTCCACATACAGTATAGTACACATCCTCTAAATTCTAGCGTTCCTCATCCCTAGCTCATAAGCATATTTAGTACATACTTATATGGTCCAAATGGATATTAAAACTTGGTGCAAAATAAAATGATGTCAGATCACCTGCAAAGTTTGAATTATATTTTTAAAGAATTGAAAGTCACTCGTGGGGTTCGATATGGTATCAAATCATTTGCAAAGCCTAAAGTATAATTTTGAAAGGAACAATAATATTTTTGTGTGATTTAATTTAGTAATAAATAACTTGCAAAATTTGAACAACCGTTATGAAAGAAATTGGAAATTACTTGAGTTGGTTAAATTTCATATAATTTACTCCTAAAGCTCAAGACATATTTTTTTAAAAGAAGCAGCAATTCCTTGTAAGTTTTAATTAGGTATAAACTCACTTGTAAGGTTTAAAGGAGATTTTTGAAAGAAATCAGTAATTTATTTTGTGTTTTAAAACTGTTTCAAATAATCTAAAGAATTTTTAAGAAACAGTTTTGAAAGCAATAGGAAATTACTTGTGTGGCTTAATATGGCTTGAAAACACATGCTATATTTGAAAAAAAAATTGAAAGATACGAGAAATTACTTTTTTATTTTTCATGTAAACTACTCCCTAGATATACATTTTAAACAAAATCATCTTAAGCCATTTTCAAAATATTTTGAATTTTTTATAACTACCCAAAAACTATTATTTTCCTACGACCAACTGACGGTGTTATTTTAGTTGTCAAACACTCCTTAGATATTCATTAAAAATTATTAGTTTTATAAAAACATTTTGAATTGAATAATATCACTCATTTTGAAATACCATAATATGAGGGTTAGGGTCAAACAAAATAAAATTTACCAATATTTAAACCTTTAAAATCTAAATATCACCTTGAACAAAATTCATCAAATTGTTTTGGAGTTGTGTCCGAGGAAAGACAGATGGCAAGACATAATTTAAAATTTACTGCTTTGGGTTTGGACAAATATAATGTAAATATTCATCAAAATTTAGAGCTATAAAATGTTCACGATTACGATTATTATTTCGAATGATATTAGATAGTGAAAGTCCAATTTTTCAAACATCAATCATCAATAAACTACTATTAAATTAATGTGTATATGAAAAACAAATACATACTCTTATTTATATTTAAAAAAATTTACCAGATAGGCTACACATTTTGAACCAAATCGTTGAAACCATTTTAAAAATATTTATATATTTTTTAAATCAATCATCAGTAAACCATCCTCAAACACATCCTAACCAAAAAACAATCATACAGTGGTAGTGTGTCATATAAAACACTCCTACGATAACTTATTTGGAATTAAATCGTTAGAGAACTTATTAAAATATCTCTGATTATTTTAAAATCAGTTATTAGTAAACTACATTTAAGCAAATTTTTACCCAAAAACTTAAATAGAGTATTATTTTTCATGTCAAGTACTCCCAGTTTAGGTAACGAATTCTAACCAATTTATTGACTCCATTTATAAAATTATTCAAATTAAAAAAAATCTTTAGTCAGTAAATTAACCTTAAAGAATTGCTCTTCATATAAATGGCACGGCGCACCGCAAAGAATTTCTTTCGCTCTTATCTTAAAATATACATTTACTAAAAACTCTTACGATTTGTGATTGTTGTAGAAACACAACACCAAAAATCATTATTTAAATAAAATGCACTGTTACTTACTTACACTATGGCATTAGAAACTAGGAACACTGTTACAGAAAAAGTGAGATAAAATAAATATCCCTGTCCACCAAAGAGCATAAGAATCAAATTCATTTTCAATTATCTAAATTAAAAATTATATGTAATTGACTATAGCTCAGAAACTATTGGTTTTATAAAAATATATTTAACGAAGAAAAGACATTTCCTATCTCAAATAGTTGCGGAGAAATGATGAAATTTGGAAAACTTTCCTATGTAAGGAACCCTCAAATACATTTTCATGAGAAAATGAGAATTGCTATCTTGTTTATAATAATAAACAGTGTCTGTATATAACATTTTATAAAAATAGTTTGAGTGAATTTTGAAATAAAAAATCTCCTTTTGGCACTTCAGTAAACTACTCTTGCATTTAAGTTTAGATATCTTATTACAAAAACCCCTCAGGGGTACCTTATGAACACCCTAGAGACAAAGTTTTAGCCCAGTCAGTAAAATAGTTTCGGCCCTAGTCCGGGGTATAGACAGACAGACAGACGCCATTGCAAAAACAACTTTTTTGGTTTCAGGGGGTCGACATTTATCAAAATCTTAAGTTAGATTTTTTTATGATCACAATACTTTCCCTCCGAGGTGTTGAAAGAAAGTAAACACATCTATACATTGAAATTGTTCATGTCAAGCATTCCCAAGATACTAATTTGGAACCGAAAAGTTAAAGTGATTTATAAATTTTTTGGAGATTTTGACAAATCAGTAATCTCTCATAAATGAATTTTACTCCAAAAAGAAATATACAGTACTATTTTTTTATACCACGTAATTTACAGATATGGATGTTAAACAAAACAGTTTGAAACATTCTATTAATATTTTGAATTATCAAAAACTTCCCCATCAGTAAACCACCTTTCAAAGAAATGTTGCCCAAAAACCAATGATACAGTGCTATTTGTAAATTCAAACAAATCCTCGGTAGAATTTTTCAACAAATTTGTCAAATATATTTTTCAATAAATGAACGGAGCTTTGCACAGGCTTTCTTTCTCTAGTGTTAAAAACTAAAATAGCCAGTTTATTTATAATCTTAATCAACAACTAGAAACGAGTTTTAATCAAAATCGTTATAGCCGATTTTGAGAAAATCAATTCTTTTCTTTTCACCCTTTATTAAACTACTCTTATTTTTAAGTTTAAACAAACACACAGACAGACGGCATTGCAAAGGCCACATTTACGGTTCGGGGGGTCATGATACGTTGACATCCATCAACATTTTAGGTTAGATTTTTTTAGGATCTCAATACTTTACCTTTTGTTTGTCCGAAAAGTTTATGTATATATACATATTTGCATATCTTTAAAGTTATTGGTTTTATAAAAAAAAACTTCAAATAAAATATTTGTATTATAGATAGACTTACATATTTTTAATGACAAATATTACATATATTAAATAGTTTAGAAGATATGATAAAGAAAAAGTTAATCTACGCTCCAGACCGGAGACCTTAAAGTCATTTTGCCAAAATATTGAGAGTAGCCATTTTGTTTGTTATATACATAAATGTTCAGAAATTAAATTTAATCACAATCGTTTGAGCCAATTTTGATAAAATCACATTTTTCTCCTTTTGCCCTTCAGTAAACTACCCTTAATTTTAGGGTTGGATATCCAATTCCAAAAATCCCTCGGGATAAGTCTATGAACACCCTAGATACTAAGTTTTAGCCTGATCGGTAAAACAGTTTAGCATCTAGTTGGAGGTACAGACAGACAGACGGAAATTCAAAAACAAATTTTTCGAATTCGGGGGCTCATGAAACGTCAAGATTCATCAAAATCTTGAGTTCGATTTTTTTTGAAGATCAAAACACCTTCTATACCTGTAAGATAGCGAGAAAGTAAAAATTTGTTGCTCAGTAAAGTCCCTCATCTCTATTCTACCTTTAATTTGAGGTGTAAGGTCAAAATAAAAAGACCTAGGTAAACCACAAAACTTATTATTCTAGATTCCATTTCTTCTTCCTCGCAACTGCTGCAACACATACAGAGGCAGCCACTATAACGTCCTCTTCACTAGATGAATCCATGGTTGTTACAAGTGCGATGCTGAATTCTATATATCCTCTTTGGGGTCTAGAGCAACGGATATAGAGCTGGGACAGGCTGTCAACTCAAAATGGAACCAATACGATGCGATGCGGACAATAATTGTGCGTCAACATAAAAATAAAATACTTTTCTATCCGATGCAAGCCAAGCCGATGCGATGTGGACAAATGTTCTCAAGATAAAAAAATACTTTCATTCCGAGCCAATGCGATACGGACAAGTGTGTGACAACCTTAAAAAATACTGATGTGTTGTCTGGTTTAAGTTTTACTAGCTAATTATATATATAAAAAAATTAGCGTATGGCATTTTGACCGTGAGAAATGCTGTATCTATTTTGGTCGCCGTGTTTGAAGTCTTTTAGCCGATTTGTTGGACCAGAACGTTGCCCAGGTTACATATGGTAGGTTTTCTACACGTCATTACTACAATGAAATGATGTGATGATAGTGACTATGAAGGTGTAGAGTCAGTGGACACATTAAACCTAACTTAAACCTAATTAATAATAATAATATTTAGCACCGCGTCTTACTACCCGTTCGGGTTATACGCTTTAAGTACTAATTACTCTAATGGATTAGGAATTGGGAAAGTTGAATTAGATGAAAGTGAACCCACATTTACGTGGAGGGAGAGTGGAAAACCATTTAGGAAAAACAACCCCCAGTTCACCCGACTGAGATTCGAACCTCGATCTCCCCGTCCTCAGCAGTCGAGCTCAACACGACTAGCGCGTTAGCCAACTACGCCACCGAGGTGGGTTTAAACCTAATTAATCAGACAATCGTGACCATAGGAAAATTTCCCTTTCAGGAAAATTACCTATGGTACTACCGTGAATTGAACCTAGGACCTCTATATTAGTAGCCAAGGGCGCTTACCACAAAAATAAGACAAAAGTGCATTACTTGCTTAAGCTACTTGTTATCCGTTGGGTGAAACAGGATCTTAAGATAAAAAGTAATAAACTAGTTTAGAAACCTCTAAATCTAAAGGGCTGATGTTTAATGTTTCCCCAAATATCTATTTTTACTTCGTTAATAAATTAAAATGTATGCAGGGAAGCTCCTGGTCGGTTGAAGGGTGGTAGTTGTTTAGCATGTAACTGCCGTGAAAAACATTGCGTGTACCCAGACAACAAAATAGTATGGTAAGATATTGATGGCCCCTAGCGGTGCGAGGCCTCCACTCTATATTTGGCAATAGTTTTTGTCAAGTTCCCTCATCTACATACAAGTCATTGCAACGTGAAGCTAACAATTTTAAACGAGGGTGACCTGGCGGTCTAGGGGTAAGGTGTCAGACTTCTGTGCTGTCGGCCGGGGTTCAATCCTCGGTCCCGGAACAGATTTATCTGGTTACCAAACCTTTCTTTCACTTCTGACAAGACATCTTGTGAATGTGAGGAATGCCAGGCCTCCACCGTGGTTCGGATTCCACGTTAAACTGTAGGTCACTTCATTTCATCTCACAGTCACCCTACAATTACACATTAGCGTAAGTGCGCATAACCCGAACGGGTAGTAAGACGCGGTGCTAATAATAATAATAATAATTTTAAACGAGACTGTTTGAAAAAATCTTTGTTGTATTTTAAAATTATGCTGATACTAATTTTCATTTTAAACCCCAAATCATATGGTAACT
The DNA here is from genome assembly GCA_902141375.1 of Timema poppense. Classification (NCBI taxonomy): domain Eukaryota; kingdom Metazoa; phylum Arthropoda; class Insecta; order Phasmatodea; family Timematidae; genus Timema; species Timema poppense. The sequence goes on from CABFOV010000114.1 coordinate 182,082, forward strand.
AAATTAGCAAACTAACCTAAATCAGAACTACTATCTTATTCTAAGCAAAAAGCCTGAAAATAAAAATGTTTAGTACCCAGGTTAAAATTTATTCTCGTACACAAGGCCAATTTATTTTTAATAAAAACTAGAAAACAATCTTGCACATCTAGTATAGTAGTCAGTCACCAAAACCACTAGACTAAAATAAATTATTATTTAAAAACACGAGATATTATCAATAGAGTTTTTTTAATGTAGGCCCTACGTCATTTGAAGTAAAACAAATTAATTATACTTTTTTCTTTACTTTACTCCTAACCTATTTTTTAAATATCACCACGATAAAAACTACACTACTAGCTGTAAGCCTATAGTGAAATCGAACCTGTGTCGGAAAGTCAAAATTTGGTCCCCGCAGGTGGCGATGCGGATGACTATCAAATTATTACTTTTTTCCATTTATTATAATTACCTACTTTTATCTTTGTTTATGAGGCTAACGTCACTTATAGCCAATGCTGGAACAAAATTATGTCAATAAGATGGCTTGTTTATTTATTTGTTTTTTAGAGTAGCGTATGACCACGACGAAAAACGAATTGGTGACCGATAGCAGAGAGACGCTAGACCTTGCATCAAAAGTTATTATGGCCGACCACTTTGCGAAAGCAAATATTTTCCCAGTGGATTGACGCTAAGTTGCGCAGACATTTTACTTGTCCTTTGGTTTGCGTTACGAGGTTATGTATACTAAGTTTTGTAGTTTATTAAGTGTTTTGTGTTACCTGATTTAAGCTTGCCATCTCATTAGCTCTATATATAAATCTGAAGACTTTTTGTGTGTTTTTTCACATAATCTAACTTTAAACAGGCCTGTATCATAATGTAAACCAAAAGTGGGGATAGTACGTTTGCATTGAATGTTAAAATAATGTTTTCTTTGAAACATAACATTATCAAAATGAATTATTATTCACCATCAACATACGGATAATTGCGACATTCCAATATAAATATTGGTTTTAGGTGTTAAAGTAGGTGGAGGTTATTTAGGCCTCCACATATTTGGGATGTTAGTAGTGTGTTGACCCACCTCAAGAGGCATCGTTGACCAACATGTTAAGTCTCTTTGATCTAATTTTCCAAAGGTAGGAATGTTGGGATTTGTCATCTTAGCTAAGTGTGATGAGTGGTTTTATTATTATAAAGGTTTTCCCACTCTCCCTCTACACAAATCCGAATACCTTTGTTCTATAACTCAACCTTTATCATATATCCTATTAGTGTAAAACACTTGGACAGACTAGTTGACAAGACAATAAAAAGGTAAGGCTAATTTGTTTAAGATGCGTCAACAAAACCTTAATAATGTAATCATATTTAAATTGAATCGTACATTCAGTAGTAATTACTATCCACATTAATGTGAGTTGTAGACCTCTGAAATATTGCAGTCAAGACTGGAAATAACTAAATAGGCCCTAGCTTAATGTTTAAACACGGTTTGGGCGTAGGTGGTTTAATTATAAAAGGCTTACTAAATTCCTCTGAAACCGATAATTAGTAGTTAGACCTAGTTATCCTGGAGTGAATAAATTGCAAACAGCTCATTATAAAGACATATACTATCCTTATCTTCTTAATCACTTAAATAAAGTCTCAAGAATTCCCTTTAAATAAAATAAGCCTATGCATTATATTATTTTTAATCATCCAAACCACCCTCTCGTTCACTTTATTTTTAACTTCGTAGGAAAAATAGGTATTGATTTGAAATTAAATTGTCGAAAATATTCAATGTAAACACTATTTTTGGGAGTTCTTTAACGCATTCAAGAACTTTAAATGACTAGTTTTATCATCTAATATCTTCAGACAACATATTACACTTGTTACAGTATCAATACAAATATATGAAGAATTAAGCATTGGGTCGTAAAGTATACATATTACAACAACAACAAAAGTTTCTTTTTTGGCCAACTTCTCATACTTATTCATTTCCCCGTGTGGCATTACTATTTGAATGCATATTTCACAGTATGATATTTGACTAAAATATGTTGTGTGTATTGAATAATCTAGACCTATTATATTTTCATTTTTCAACCGTAGGCAAACAAAATGATGCAATAGATTTATTTAGCTAAGCTAGGTTAAATCTTTCTTGCAAATAATGCGACTTGTGATCAGATGTTTGGGAAAATAAAAATATATGAATAATGCTCACTCATGAATAACAGCATTCTTGAAATAAATTTACCTAATTTCTAGCCTCTAACTTCTTAAAAGGTAATATTCTTTGGAAAAGTGTTACCAACTTTTGACGCAAACTGCTTTTACCCTGCGAGTTGACGGTAGAAGCAAATTCGAAGCTAAAACTAGCGGATGATACAAAGTGTGTTGGTCATAATAACCCACACGCTATCTTTTGCTTAAGAGTGAAGCTAACTAGCGGTAAGCAACTAACTTTGTGTTGGATTGTCATAATAGCCCTGCTGGAAAGATACATAGTATCCCGTTTTGTTATCTGTGTGTGTGTGTGTGTGTGTGTGTGTGTACTTTTAGCTCCTCTGATGGTACAGAGCATCGCCTAGAATTCACCTATGGAGGGTGTCCACACGTCATACCCGCAGTGAGATGCGATGATAGTGAGTATGAAGGTATGATAGTGAGTATGAAGGTATGAAGCCAGGAGTGATCTTAAACCTAACATAAGCCTAACTAACCAAACCCTGGTGACGTTGGGATAAATACAACTTTCGGGAAAATTACCTATGTTACCAGCCGTGAATCGAGACTCAAGACTTCTAGGTTGGTAGCCCTGTGCACCGACCAATATACAATGGGGCTGGATGATAAGATAACTGGCGTATGAACCAAACGAGTAGTAAGGCACGGTGCTTAAACAATAAGATAGATATTTTAAGATCAGTGAGACCAATAGCTAGCAATCCATTTGCCTTCGTTTTTATAGTTAATTTAATCATCATAGTCATCAAAAACTGTTTCCAGTTTGTGGTTGGGTCAGTTTAGTAAAATGCCTCCATCTTCCTCTATCCTTCCACCATTCTTCCTTATTTAATTGCTTTTGTTCTTCTCCTCTCACTTGAAGACTTTCTGTTATCTGCTCCTCCACTCTATTTCTTGGCCTCCCTTCCGGCTTTGTCCCCCTACATATAGCATTTCCATCAATTTCTTGAAGAGTGTAGTAAAATAATACCTAACGTTAATTTGTGAATGTATAGTCCCTTTTTTGAGAGGATGTGTAATGTTATAAATATTTCAAATTTAAAAAAAAAAAATAGTATTAAAAGCATTTGAACTGTTCATAAACTTTAATATACACCAGTTTTTCTTGTAGGAATTGACATCTTAAAATCCCTTTAAACTATTAGAAAACTATAAAAATCAGTGTATTCTAAATTCGTGATTGGGACAATCAAGAGAGTTAGTTGACTTAATGCGCAAGAATAGTTTAAAAAGAGTGGGATGATTATTTGATTCCAAAGGATTTGTAGGGTATGTTTTTGTTGGTTTTTGATTAGTCTTGTTTTGTGGAAAATAACTAACTTTATTATATTAAAAACATGTATTGATCCAAATATTGTCGTACAGCAATGAACGAGAAGTCAATAAATGTCACTACAAAGAAACTGAGTTAAGAACCAAATAGTGATAAACCTAATTTGACAGAAGATGTTAAAGACTTTTCGTGGTTAAAATTTTCTTTCACACTGTTAAAAAATTAGTTGAACCTAAGACCACACACATTACACTAAAAACTGAAGTTAAAAAATTCAATTAGATTAACCCAAAAATCAAGAGTAAATTATTATTATTATTATTATTAGCACCGCGTCTTACTACCCGTTCGGGTCATACGCACTTACGCTAATGTGTAATGGTAGGGTTATTGTGAGATGAAATGGAGGACATACAGTTTAACGTGGAATCCGAACCACGGTTGAGGCCTGGCATTCCCCACATTCACAAGATGTCTTGTCAGAGGTGAAGGAAGGGTTTGGTAATCAGATAAATCTTTGCCGGGACCGAGGATTAAGAGTAAATATATTTATTTAAACACAAATGAAGCTTCATATTTTTTGACTAGGTGAAGTTTTTACAATCGTACTCAATTGTGGTGATGCACAAATTATTTTCAGTCAGTTACATTAACTTTTTTTTTTAGCACCACGTCTTACTATCTGTTCAGGTAAACGCACATGCACTTATTCCTCTAATGAGTTAGGGATGAGGTAGGTTGAATTTAGAGGACGTGCACCAAAATTTGCGTGGATAAAGAGTGAAAAACCTTTTAGTTAAGATAAACCTCAGTTCACCCAATGGGAATTTGAACAACGATCTCCATCTCATCGGTATTCTATTCAATTGCGAAAGTAATACCTTAGACTGTGAGTCCACTAAAACCAGTAATTTTGGTCATCCTTTTACTACTTTACCCTATTGTTCAAATCTAGGAAGAGTTGTATAAACTTGTTTTAAGTATAGTTTTAGAGTAAATGTACAGTATCTACATTTGTTTTGAGGTTAAGTGGAGGTGGAGGTGGAGATGGGGTTAAGGAAAAAAAAACACCCTCTGTATACCCTACTGGGATTTGAAACCAGACTTTCCGTCGTAGGTAAACCAGACAAGATGATCTTGACGTTTAGTGCACGTTTATATTGGTGCGGGTACCTGGAAATGTTGTTAGATTAAAAACAACTGTTAATAGGCTCACCTACTGGAGCGTTAAGACACGTTGCAAACGTCCAGAAATCCAGCATCTCTTTAAAATATGGATTGATATGTTAAAACATCGTTTACAGAAGGTAACAAACAACATGTCCCTATAAAATTGAAAACCTTTTAAGTTTTTTAATTTAAATAAGTTAAATAAAAGATATATTTTTTTATTCTAATACTCAAATTAAAGGTAGATTATTATTGACAAATTAGTTTAGAATGGATATATGTAGGGTATTTAACAAGTCAAACAACCCTGTGAGTTAAGGTTTTCAATTAAATAAATTTTTTTAGCTGTAGCGTAGAAGACATATCTTGCGAATCTATTAGCATATTTTCATATCAAATACACGACTAAATACAGCTATAAATGAACAATAAAATAGGAAGGGATTTAATCCATTAAGTTTGAGAAAATATTTGATATTTTATATTAAACAAGCTAAATCATTTTAAAAATAGTTTTGTCTCTCCGTCACCTTTCATGAGATTTGAAGAAGAAGTTTAAAGATCTAAAGTAATATAGGCTCTTTATCAGTCAAAACCATAAGTCCTTTATTATTTGTGAGTAGAATATAGTTATTATTCTTGTTGGCATTTTAGTTAAACTACGAATAAAATTATGATGGATGACTTAAGTGTTGAAATATGGTTTTCAAATAGACCTTGATATTTTATTTCAGGAATTATAAATAATAATAATTTTAGAAATAAAAATGGGTCGTAGATTGACCGCTTTCAACTCACTCTAAGGCTCAAATAATTACCATCATAGACTTGGACCAGGCTCTCTTTCTCTGGCACACTCTCTCTCTTTCTCTCTGTGTGTCTTATTATTTTAGTTAGCGCCTAGCCCTAAATGAATATACTATACATATCAACTATATCACGGCCGCTACTTATTTCTATTTAATAGTAACCCGCCTCGGTGGCGTAGTTGACTAACGCGCTTGTGTTGAGCTCGACTGCTGAGGATGGGGAGATCGAGGCTCGAATCTCAGCCGGCTGAACTGGGGTGGTTTTTCCTAAATGGTTTTTCACTCTATCTCCACGCAAATGCGGGTTCACTTCCTCTAATTCAACCTTCCCAATTCCTAATCCATTAGAGTAATTAGTACTTAAAGCGTAAAACCCGAACGGGTAGTAAGACGTGATGCTAAATAATAATAATAATAATAATAATAATATTTAATAGGGAATATATGATTTTAAGTTTCTTTTTGAGTTGAGTGCAAGTACTACGCCGAACTAGAGAATCTGCAAAAACATGTGTTTAGCAGCTGTCACTTTTGACAGTCAAAATGTAGGTATATACCTAAATATTGACTGTCAGAAGTCAGCTGTGAGCTGTCAGTCAGCACCAAAGAAGCCGTGGGGCTACTGTATCTAGATTTAGTTTTGAGGACTGGTGTTAAATAATACTTTCTTTCATTCACTTTTCAACTTCGGATACCTTAAGAATAGTTTTCTGTGCCGTGATATGACCCAAAAATTTAGTGAAAACTCCTAATATGGGCCTTTAAATTTTACTTGATTTTACTTGTTTCTAGGATAGAATCAACAATTCACATTGGTAGAGTTCAAAAAAGGTTTACTGAAACATTTCACCCCTCACCCTTTAAAAAAAATGTTTTCAGTATGCCTCTGAGGCTACGTCTTCAGTGTCAGGGAACTCAACTGATATTATCGACCGCGCATAACACATACAAACTGTTAAAATGTTATTTTTCGCCACATTTCTCTTTTCAATTTCGTCTCTTCCCTCCTTACCCCCCCCCCTTATCACCCTGTGTTTCTACTGTTTATTCTTGTCCCCATTTAACCCCCACCCTACCCCTCCTTTACCCCACCCTACCCCCCCTTTCCCCAGCCTACGCAACAGAAACTTGAAGTGCATGAGAGGGGTGTAAATAACTGAAAGGGGTACTAGCTAGTACTCACTCTTTCTCTTTCTAATTCCCTTTCCATCTCTTTCCACGCACACTACACAATAGCTTCACATTTTCTTCCGACTGTTTCAGATAGAATAAACACTCGGCTAAATAATTATCTTGCTCCCACAGCACACAAACAAAATATTGAACTAGTTGCTGGCAGATAACGAGATCCAAAGATGAATAGATTTACTGAAGAACTCCATTTTGAATTCTGGTTCTACTTTTACTTTCACTGTTCGTGTTTTATCACGTACTCCCCCATGCCATTTCTATTAGCTTCTTGGTCATTCTGGTTAGAGGGATTTTGTTTTAAACTCTATTGTGACACTGGCTATCACTGATTTAACTATCGTTTAGGAATCAAATGAGATGTAAGCACTTTGGTTTTTATAGATTCACAAACAATTTTATTCGTCTTCATAAAGTATGAAAAAAATCAGAAATGAAGCTGTTTGAGTTAAAATTATTATTATTACCACCGCGTCTTACTACCCGTTCGGGTTATACGCACCTACGCTAATATGTAATGGTAGGGTGATTGTGAGATGAAATGAAGGACCTACAGTTTAACGTGGAATCCGAACCACGGTGGAGGCCTGGCATTCCTCACATTCACAAGATGTCTTGTCAGAGGTGAAGGAAGGGTTTGGTAATCAGATAAATCTGTGCCGGGACCGAGAATAGAACCCCGGCCGCCAGCATAGAAGTCTGACACCTTACCCCTAGACCGCCAGGTCACCAACACCTAATTCAAGAGAACATTGACTTTGTCAAACGTCTTCTTTCATTAACTAGATGTGTACGTAAAGTGCTCGACTCAGGACACGAGGTTCGTGGGTTCAAACCCACCGGAGGCCGAAGGATTTTTCTTGAGTGATTAAAATCCATAGAAAACCTACCTTCGGAGAGGAAGCAGAGCTAGTGGCGGATTTAAAATTTTTGCGCCCCCAGGTACAATTATAATATGCGCCCCCCCCCCTCCACCCCCAACACAATTTTTTTTCATGTCGTTTAGGATGTTTAGGAAGAAAAAGATGTGGGAAAGGGGAGGGGGCGGAAGTAAATATTCAAGAAAAGATTTCTACGAAAGAAAATCAGGCATGTACACGCCATGAACGTAATTATCAAAGACAAACTATTAGAATTAAGATAATGATACCCAAAATATTCCAACCCCTGAAACCATCGCCCCCTAGGCCCATGCCTAGTGAGCCTATAATGTAAATTCGCTTCTGAATAGAGCCGTCGTTCCCATGTCGATCGTAGAATCTAAAAGAGCCCTGAAAGGTATGTGAAAATATCTTTCCCGGAAAAATGTATAGGCCCTTCCACACTTGCAAATATAAATTCACATGTGCTGATATAAGCAATTAGTTCAGAAAATGCACTTTAGATACTTCAAATAAATTAAATGGAAATTGACAAAAATTACATGTGTACAGTACATTTGTATCAAAGGCTGTGATATTGTAAAAAATAACACACACACATATATATATGTGTGTGTGTGTGTGTTTGACACGGCTACGTGATTATTCGTATTTTATATATATATATATTGTTTTGCGTATGTTTTAAGTGACATAAATAGCTAAAAAAATATTCCTATCTAACAGAGAGAGCATAGGCCCTACACTTTCGCCACTACTGTACACATTAATCAAGCAAGGGCATACAGTGCAAGTTTGAATTTTGAAATAACCAAAATATTGAAATATTGAAGGCATGTGAACTATACAAATAGGCCAATCAAATTCAATTTCAAATGGGACTTTCTATTAGAGCAAATATTTTGGGGGGGAGTGGTGGCGTTCTTCTTAATAACCCCGCTTTCAGGCTCTGTTATGTCTATCAGTGCTCATCAGTCAATGTGAATTTTACCTAGTTTCAAGGGAAATATTAAAGACGATTTGTTTGTGATTTGTTGTATCTCACCTTGGAAGAGTATTTCTTAAAAGCGGTGTATCGTTTATTCGTGAAAACTGGCTGTGAAATGTGTGAGCAGTGGTGGTGGTATGTTATGCTATGACACGCCACGCCATCAGTTGGTTAGGGGCGGAAGGGAGAAAGAAGTGTGGAGGCCACCCAGTCCCCCCCCCCCC
>CABFOV010000114.1:190859-272907 GCA_902141375.1 Timema poppense
CCCCCCCCCCACCCCCTTATTCACTAACTCACCCACCCTTTCACAGCCCTATATCCCCCCTCGCAGTCAGCCACCACTATACATCGCAGGAATTTGCATCAAACACTCGGTGGCCCTCGGTCGCTCGCTTGCTCGGTTTATTTGGAAGGGCTTTTTCTGTGCTCCCGCGCTGAGCGGGAGTGCGAGTGTCTAGGAGAAGAAGGAGGGTAGGAGAGGAAGGGGTGAGACGGGGGAGTTGGATTGTGGACACTGGTATCCTACAGTGTTTACTCACAAAATAGCGTGGTGGACTAGCCGAGATGCCTGCTTGCTTGCTTGCTTGCTTGCTTCTCCTGTGCAAGAAACCCACCAAAACCAACCCCCGCTAACAAAACAAAACATTGGACAGAGGGTAAAAAAATGAAACAAAAGCGCGACTCGGGGAGGACACTAGAATTCTGAGAGAAAAATATATAATAAAGAGTCCCTCGACTCAAGCCAAAACATATTACGTGAAACCCGTGAGTTATTCCGAACTAGCCCTATACCTATACTTGTGAAAAGTCTATCTAAATATGTCAGTTGGCCGGAGGAATGAAATATTTGTCGGGTGAGGCCAGTCCATGCACCAAAACAACCGGGCTCGTTGACATGATAATGTTGGTTTTCCCCTCGCTATTGTTCTTGGGTTACGTCTTGTTGATTCAGCTTGGAGATCTCCATCTTGAATATGAAATTTTGGTTTGTTTCCAAACTAGCGTAAGGGGGCTGGTACTCCCATAATGCCACCTTCACCTTAGAAAGAGTAAGCTGAGCGTGTAAACCTTGCACCAAATCATTGGTGAAATATGTTACTATGGAGCGATTACAAATCAAGCTACCGGCAGAGTTGGCAGAACGGATGGAGTGCCTGACCTGAAACTAGGACATTTGATTCATTTTTATTTAATTTACGGTGGAAGTATTTCCTTAATGTGAAAGAAAGTCAGAAACCTATAGTTTTTGTACACTCTCGAAACTCTTTTGGTCGTATTTCAAAATGATTTTGTCATATTTTGTAAGTACTTCAACACCGTTAATTTCTATCCGCAAGTTATTCATTTGAAAGTCAAGAAATTATTTTGATGGATCCAAATCTCAAAAAGTTACTTTATTAATTTCAAAAACATTTTGAAATTATTCATTTTTTGGAGGTCCATTATCTTGGCAGTTGTTGGAATATTTTAAAAGTTGTGAAAACTTTTTATAATTATGAAAACTTCTTTGAATTTATCAGACGATGGATTTTTATGTTATTAATATGTCTAGATAATCTTTCGGTATTCTCGGAGCTCCTAGGAAGTCTTATAAAGTCTATTTTAAAGTCTTCTGTACAAACAATCTCACTGAATTATTATATATGTTCTGCTGTTGGATTAAATAATCTATTAACTTATTTTAATTAAGAGTGTATAGTTTTTGGTAACATCATGCAAGTATTATATAATAATTTTATGTTACACGTGTTAAAAATATTAATATTTTTAGTGTTGTCATCTTACTGGCCACTCAGTCCATTCATAAACTTCACCATCTAGTTTCAGGACACAGGTTAAAAAGAGATATATTTGAGGAAGTACAGAACATCAGCACACGCCTTTATAGGAAATGGAAAACAAAATATTATTATAAAAAAATTCTCAAGTGCACTTTGTCCATATTTATTATCAGTCTATATAGGTTCGGGATCAACAGTGCAAAACATCAACTCAGCCAGTGTTTGGTATTTTACATGATTTGTATGTAAAATTAGTTGTTTGATTCCTTCACGGACAAATATTTTAAAGGATGCTCCAAACAATATTAGAATAAATGACGTAACGTTAAAAAAAAATATTAAGGTGTTATTTGATTGAAGGATTTTATTTTCTCTTTACCCCTTGTAGAGAGAAGTATTGTGATCGTCAAAACAATTAAACTCATGGTGTTCACGATGCCATCTATCTGCCATCTGTCTATCTATCTTGTCTGCTTGTATCTCAGATTAGAGCCGAAACAATTTTTGACCAAATCTTGGTATCTAGGGTTTTCATAAGGTTCGCCTGAGAATTTTATGGAATTAGATATCCTAACTTAAGATAAAGAGTAGTTAATTGAAGTTGAAAAAAAAACTATCTCTAGGCACATCTTACATTACATACAAAATGGCTAATCTCATTTACCCATGAAAATAATTTTTAAGATAATATACCGAGGCACAAATCTCTAATTTGTATCATAATCATGCAATTATTTCAGATACTACATAATAATAATAATAATAATATTTAGCACCGTGTTTTACTACCCATTCGGGTTATACGCTTTAAGTACTAATTACGCTAATGGATTAGGAATTAGGAAGGTTAAATTAGAGGAATTTAACCCGCATTTACGTGGAGGGAGAGTGGAAAACCATTTAGGAAAAACCACCCCCAGATCACCCGACCGAGATTCGAACCTCGATCTCCCCGTCCTCAGCAGTCGAGCTCAACACGACAAGCGCGTTAGCCAACTACGCCACCGAGGCGGGTCATATTACATAACTTATTGTAAAGTTGTAGTACTAGTAAAAAGTAAAAATCTCGTAAATGAAATTAATTTTTTATAAAACAAATATTTTCTGAGCTATAAGCAGCAATTATATATTTTTATCAAGGTCTTTGAAATGTAAAATTAATTTCTATACTCTTTGGTGGACAGAGGTTTTCCTATATCCTCAATGTTCTGGTAGCAGTGGAATTTTGGTGGAGTGTTTATGCAGCAATGTATATTATTACATTTCACAAATATTATGACTTTTATTAATTGTTTCTATTTTAAGATAAAGTAGAGAAAAGTTCTGTGTGGTACATAGGAGGGCTACCATTTATTTGTTGGTGCGTTTGACGCAGGGGTTATTCACTACTTAATGCAATGGTTCCCAAACTGTGCGCTGCGCCTTTGTTTAATAACTCTGGATTGTTCTAGTATAAACTAGTAGAGAAGGCAGTTGTTTCTCAGCCCGCTGCGCGAACAGGCGTAGGCCACTCGGTGAATCAATTTGAATATAGTGAATTGATTGTTCGAGTTATTTATCGAACTTTCTCGGTACTTGACATTTGTATATAAATATCTGTCTCCACGAACTTAATTTATTGAAGATGGATCCAAGTGAATGGTGTTTTAATCATGTGAAATCTTAAAAGTTATTGTTCTTATCTTCCTAAAAATTGACACATTTTTATTTAACATTAATAAGAATTGTAGGAGTGAAAATAAATAGAATTAGTGCTGGGTGTGTGAAAAAGTGGAAATTTCGCAAATACGACGGCAGTTATTTGGATTTTGGCTTTACATATACAGATGTCAACGATGAAAAGAGACCGCAGTGTGTACTGTGTATGAAAGCTTTGGCACCAGAGTGCACGCATCCGAATAAGCTAAAACGCCATTTAGAATCCAATCATGGAAACATGGTTTGGTAAACCTCGCAACTGTTTCACCAGAACGTTAAATTATTAACACAACAAAAACGTACCTTTTCTCAGCAGGTGTCAATACCAAGCCATGTTTTTCTAGCAACATACAAAGTTACATATAGAGTCGCAAAGTGTACAAAGACCAATACTATCGCAGAACAAATAATTCACCCGTTTGCTGTAGATTTGTTTAACATTATGATTTGGGAGTTTGCGGGGAACTTGCTTTCAAAGGTGCCTTTGTATAGCAATACTATCACTCTCAGAGGCCAGCATTAGGTGGGGGATCTCAATGATCAATTAATTGAAAAAATAAAAGGGAAGGCATTTGGGATGCAGCTAGATGAGGCCACGGACAGTAATAAGGATGCACATTTGATTTGCTATGTAAGATTCATAGATGTATATGACATTGTGGAAGACCTTTTTTGTAAAAGTATCACTGGAAGTACAAAGGCTAAGAACATGTTTGAAATCCTAGACACATTTATAGTTGAAAATAGTTTGGAGTGGACAAAGTGTGTTGGTCTGTATTGATGGTGGTCGTTCGATGTCTAGTCATTATGGAGGATTGTAGGCGCTTATTTGAAGCAAGGCTCCGGTTTCACTGCAGACTCATTGCATCGTTCACAGAGAAGCATTCGCATCAAAGTGTATGGGTCTTCCATTGAATCTGGTCTTATAATGGGTGTTGAGTGTGGTAGATTTTATAAATCTCGACCAATTAAAGCAAGGTTTTTTCAAAAAGTTTTGTGGGGACATGGGATCCGATTACACGTCTTTGTTGTCGCGATGGCTCACTTAGGCAATGAATTGTCCCGTACGTTTGAATTATGGCAAGAAATGTACACTTTTCTTGAAGAGAAAAACACGAGTTAACAAACGCTTGGTGGAAACAAATTTTTTGGTAAAACTAGCATGCCTATGTGATATCTTTGAAAAGTTATATGTTTTGAATCTCTCCCTGCAAGGAGGCATCATGCAAATTTTGAAATTGGTCGAGAAGATTTCAGCTTTCCGAAAATAATTACAGCTTTGGAGAAGAAAAATGAATGAAGGCAGTTGAAGAGATTGTTTCCCCTTGTTACATAAATTTGTGATCTCCAATGAAGTTGATTTTTCTCGCAACATAAAATCTGTTAGATCATCTATCAAAGCTAATCAACTGGTTTTAAAAATACTTTCAAAAAGATTATATCGATTATTTCCAATGGATTCAAGACCCATTCACGAAAAAAGATACATATGAATTTACTTCTTTAGAAGAAAATCTTATTGAGCTGTCTTGCGACATTACACTGAAGATATGGTTGTAAAGCATGGAACTAAAAGACTTTTAAAAAAAGAATATCCGCTCCTAAGTGGTAAATCTCAGTGAATCTTAATTCCATTTGCAATATCATATTTGTGTGAAGTTGGGTTTTTGGTGGTAGCTGTGATAAAAAGCATCGTTCTAAAAATGGCGTAGAACAGGAAATCAAGGTGGTTTTGTCAAGTTTGATTCCGAGAAGATGTGCAGTGAGCCACAGGCTAACCCATTCCACTAATTAGGATTTACTTATTCATTGATATGATTGTTAAAAATATGTACATTATTTTTTACGTAAATGGTTTGTGATACACTAAGTGCGCTTTTAACCAAAAAGATTTGGGAACCACTGTTTTAATGAAAGATTAGGGGTGAATGGGGAACCTCGATTTTATTTGAATATCAGGATTATTTAAGGTGAGAAAGAATGGAACGTGAGTTAATGTCCATTGTTATTTAGATTTTATGACAACATATTATTTGGACCGAAGTAAATCCAATTTTGCTTCAGTATATACATTTAGCTTAATTTTTAACATATAGTAATTTCAAAAGTTTTTGAATATCAGTCATGGCCATTGTTTTATATTATCAAGACTTTTCCACTTCATTCGAAATTTTTTTTAGTCAATTGTAGTGAGGCTCATGACAAATATTCATGAATTTTGTAGAAAGTTAAACTAAACCACCACAGAAGCAATTAATTTATTTATTTTTGTTTGCCAAAAAAAACCTCAACACACTCTACTTTCCATCTCACCTTTAGCTGCACTTTCTGAAATGACTAATTATGTAATCACACCATTTATTGTAGTGACTCACCCAAATAGAGGGAGGACAGAGTTCCATGGGGAATTTCCCCCCTCCAGCCCTCAATATCACAAACAATATTAATATAATTTTGAAACATACTAAGTTTAACAACAATAAAGACAACTGAAGATAAGCTATATCAAATGTAGGAATTATAGTTTAAGTACAGTCTTATGACATGCTATTTAAAAGGTAAAGGCCTAGTATTATAAACATATTAAAGAATCCACTAAACTACCTAATTTTAAAAAAGTAGAGAAATAATAGCATAGATATATTAAATGCCTCTCATTAGCATTTAAGATGGTGATGTAGGAAACCTATGAAAACATCTGTGTTGTTACAGTTTTCATATAATTTTTGTTCGTCAAAATAAATCAAATATTTCTTTATTACAAATATAGAATTTAATTTTCTTCACGCGGTGACCTCAACATTTAGGGATTACCTCTCAAGGGTGTCCTGAAATTTAATGATAATTTTTTCCCTTCATTTAAAAAACTTCTTATCTGATGCCGCTGTGCTCATGGCCGATATTCAACAAATATTGAAATCATCATGTGAAGAAAATTAAACTCCATGTTTGTGGTTAATCAAAATTCTATTTATTTTCACCAAAAAAAGTTTTGCTATATATACTGCAAATACACTTAGGTTTTCTTGCATTCCATACATCCCCACATTAAGGGGAATCATGCATTGGAATATTTTTGGAAAAAAAACCTTTTTTCTCAACTAAACTGATTCTGTGATTCAATTTCAAAAACTTATTTTTCAAATTTTTAATTTTTCGTAAATTTTTCAATACGATCGACTGAATACTTTCTAAACTATTAAATATATTTACTAACACACTTAAAAACTACAATTTTATGTAGCAGTTTGTTTTTATGTATTTACATTTTATCTTAATGTGCTAAAGTTTTAAATATATTTCAAATTGACTATGGACTAGTTATGAACTATTAGATATTTTATGTTTGCATTTAGGAGACTAGTTTTTTAAAATAGCTTGACGCACATCTCATGGTGCTCATTGTTTTAAACATCACTTTGTATAAGATATTCTTGCTTGACTAGAGCCGGTCGTAGTTGTCATTTTAACTAACATTTCACTTCAAATTTAAACCCAAATGATGACCCGTCACCTCCATCTCTAGCAATTTAGGACAATAGCACCAAATAAGAGTACATAGGTGGTATGCAGGAACGTTAGTGAATGCTTAGTGGACCGATAGTGTGGCCCTGAGCATACTAACAGGCTACCTTTTAACCTATAATGACGCAAGCAAACCCACGTTAGTGTCGACCTAGCATGAACATATTACCGCTCTTTCTTATGGCCTATGGGCCGTATGCAAGAACACGACTAAATGGAGTTTGTCAAACGTCATTCGAATCATAGCCGTACAAACTGAGGGTGTTTTTTTTCCCCTCCACATAGATAATGGTACATTTAATATAAGATTATCCTCCAAATACTATTAAAGTGCGAAAAGATCAGCAGTGCAAAAATAGTATATATTTAAAAGAATTTCCCGTTTAACTTTCTAATATCCTTCCGGGCTAGTCGTATATTTACACAAATGCAAAATAATGAAATGAAAAGGGACTTTACTTTGGTTAATTTTTGTATACTTTTATTGAAAGTTGTTAAGTGTAACGCTAGATCTGTTATTAATTGGACCTTTCTATTATCATGTATTTGTACTGATAATGGCTGGGCTATCCACATTTAACAATGCTAGTGTGGTATGAATTAGGAAGAGGTATTTAGAGGGAATATATCCGGATTAATATAAAGAGAGAGTGAAAAACCATTTATTAAAAACACTTGGTACACACCAACTGGGATTCATACCCCAACCACCCATTACAGGTAGAATATAATAGACGAGATTTACGTCTAGTCCACTTTTACACCTAACTTCTAGGCACTATATTACATATATAATTGTTTTCAGTTTGTGTGCAATGAGTTTATTTATAGCTAGCGTATAGCTCAAACGTGTAGTAAGCTGCGGTACTAAGTATTATTATTATTAATTTTATAGTTTGTTAAATACATTTATGTTTAATGAGGTAATATGTATATTTTACATGTTAAGGGCATAGTTAATGTATAATGTATGTATGTATGTAACACGTAATTTCTTTATAAAAACAGTCCTAAAACCCACATTAGTGTCTGGTGGTATTTTCTAAAGTGTTTGCCATTTTTTCCAAGCAAATTCTTTTACATTTACTCTAAAATTCTACCCTCCTCACCCCCATTCCATTAGCAAAATAATTGTATGCATAAAGCCCAAATATGTACTGTACTTATACTCAACTAATATTTTGATATACTATGTATGAAGGTGAATGTGTTTGTGTGTTTTCAGAAAATTTAAGAAATTTAACTTAAAGATAAGCTGGGAAGCTGAAATTTTGCGGGAAAGAAGAGTGATTACCTCATTTCACCAGAAAAATCTAAAAATGGAAAATGTGAAAATGGGGTTCTAAGAAATGGAGAGGCGGGTGTATAAACAGAAACAAAAATTTTAGTTTGGTAGAAAATTTAAATTTTGAAGTCAATTGGAAGGATGACTCGGGATAACTAAATAAGCTTAATGACTTACACTTCTTTATGTAAGCTAGAAAATCGGGTATAGGAGCCAGAGGCTTAAAATTTTCAAAACGACTTCCCAGTGTTCTGAAAATTGTAAAATGACACCTGGACGCGGGAATCGAACCCGGGACCTTAGACTTATTACGGTAGCACTCAAACCAATGACCTATCCAGGAATCGTCTCACGGTCAGGGTCACTCTTCACTCATATTTTAAGTCAGAGTCTATTATGGACGTTCGGAAATCGTCGGCTACAAAATGTGTGATTTTATTAAGATCACGAGCTATCAGATAACGCAGCCACCTTTGACTCTGTAGTTGGCTTATTGCTGCCATTTGTACATTTCTTAAACATGCAATCCCTTACAATTACAATAATTGTACAAGTGGCAGCAATAAGCCAACTATCGAGTCGAAGGTGGCTGCGTTGTCTGATAGTTCGTGATCTTAATAAAATCACACATTTGTAGCCGACGATTTTCGAACGTCCATCATAGACTCCGCCTTAAAAATATGAGTGAAGAATTACCATGGGCATGGGAATATTCCTGGATAGCTCCATAGTTAGAGCATTGACATACTAATACAAAGGTCCTGGCTTATATTCCCGTGTCCTAGTATCATTTTTTCAATTTCCAGAATATATCTTGGTGCGAGTAAATCCTCACTAAACAAATATAATAAATTTGTCTATTATGATTCTTGAATTCTACCCAGTGTGATATAAAATTCTAAAGGAAATAAAAGGGACAACGCTAATCAAACATAAGTGTATAACCATTTTAAATTTTAAATAGGAACTGGCTAAAAATAGGAAAGGAAGCTATAAAAATAAAAAGCTTCCAGGTGTTATAGAAAATTTGAATTTGGCAAGTCAATATAAGGATTTCTGAAGATATTCAATTAAATCTTAAAATTTAAATCTATAATCGTTAGTGGAAGAACTGGGGGAGTGACTGGACTCAACATTTCAAACCCTTATATATTAAAATATTTATCTTTATGGCAGAGAACTTAAATTCTCTAAGAGCTCTAGTGGCGACACCAAATAAACATAAAAGGCTGAAAATTTTAAATTATGTAATGTAACTCTAGGAAACAAAGGGGAGAAGCTATATAGTTAGAAAATATATTTCAAATAAGGTAAAACATTATACATTGGCAAACAGAGAAAAACTATAGAAAAACAAATGAATTTTAGAATCTTAAATTTCTCAGAGTGACTTTGAAAAAGAGTTTGGAAGGTAGGGTGGTCGAAAATATAAAAGCTACCACTACACATCAATACAGTATAAAACCAAAATTTGGCAGGAAAGTAAAGAAATAATTCAAATTTCACACATAGGTGGAAGTATAACTCCAGATAACCAACTAAGTCAAAAAATTTGAAATTTTTAAGTGGTAATTGAACAAATGGTCAGGGGGGGTGAAGGTGCTTAAAACATCCAAAGTTAATAAAAGCTACTTATTCTTAATGTGGTATAAAACTTAAATATGGAAGTAGGTAAATGGGACACTTTAAATAAACAGAAAAATATGAAAATTTTAAATAGGACCACGGGATGTAAGGGAAATGTGGTGGGAGATGGGTATATAAATAAAACTTTTAGATGTGGTAAAACATTTACATTTTGCAATCAGGTATAAGTACTCCTCCAGATTAAAATATAAAAATTTAACAAATTATTTAAATTACAAGGGTGGGAAGGGGTGGGGTCAAAATTTTCAAAACTAACCGAAAGAATACGTCCCTGCGGTAAATAAATGGATTTTAGCACGTGGGCTTATGGACTAATCCAAATAAAGACAAACACCTGAACATTTTAAATTTAAAAATGGAATTCCGGAAGAAGTGGGAAAAACCTGGTAGAGAATATAGAAAATTAAATTTGCCAGGAATGTAGAGGGATCACTCTAAATAACAACACTAATATTAAATATTTTATATTCTAAGTGGGGGCTGCGAAATAAGGGGTTTTAAAATCTTAAAAACTAGTATAATAAACTCATTGTGCCTGTCACATTATGGGAATTTGTTAACATTCAAAATATTTTAAGCCAACCAATATTAACTTGACGTAATCTAACCTAACAAATGCGGGTAGCTAAATTTTGTTAAAGTCTAGTAATGTATAAAGTATTAACCAATAGGACTATTCGTATTATACAATTATTTAGATCTGAACTGCACAATACAGAGTTCGCTTAAACGAAAATATTGTTTAATCAAAGTGTAAGTTATAGCTTAAGGTTAACAAAATGCTAGTCTTTGAACAGAGTGTATTATTTTCAAAAGTGTCACAATATATTATGAATGGATAAAGAGGAGAAAAAAAGTATGAGTGGGGCAGTAGTTCCAAAGTAGTGTTCTCAGGGCTGCACTTCATCGGCACACACGTTATGACGTCACTTCTTATAAAAACACAATTCTTAACAAGCTAATTAATTCCACTACCATTCCACTCACACTAACGGCTCACTAAGGTTATTTCTTGCATACTGGCTGGACACCTTCAGCTAGGGTCACCAGATTTAAAAATAAAAAAGAATGTCAATCTATTCTGAAATGAATTGAAATAGAGAATATTTAAACTAAAACCAAATTTAATTAAGATATAAACTTTTAATACGAAAGAAAACATTAGAGTCAACATTTAAATAATATTATAGCATAGTGCTGATACTACCTACATAGACATAGATACCTAGTAGCATATTTAAAATGACCATACCTTGCTACAGCCAGGATTCAAACCCCCACTTCTTCGTTACTAGCAATAAAATATCTTACAATTTATAAATAGCAACATCTGCCATGAGCGCCAACAAGAACTATATAATAAAGCAGTCATTGAATTAAATTATTAACGAGTGACCTGGCGGTCTAGGTGTGAGGTGGTGTACCTCTGTGCTAGGGGTCTGGGGTTCAATCCTCGGTCCTGGCACAGATTTATCTGATTGCCAAACCCTTCTTTCACCTCTGACTAGACGTGTATTAAATCATAACCTGTGAATGTGTGGAATGGTAGGCCTCTACCGTGGTTTGGATCCCACGTTAAACTCTAGGTCCTCCATTTCATCTCACAATCACCCTACCATTACACATTAGCGTAAGTGCGTACAACCGGAACGGGTAGTAAGACGCAGTGCTAATAATACTTACAATAATTAAATTATTGTGTTGACAAAGCGAACGCTTTTAGCTCATTTAGAGAAGAATTAATTCTCAATCAGTGTACCGCGGCACATAGGAGTGCCACGAGATCAGTCAGGGGTCCCACAAGATTTTGAGGAGGGGGGTGGGGTGGAGGGCGGATGTTAAGAAAAATAAAATAATCCAAAGAAATTATTTTACCACAAAGCTGTTAGCTGTCAGTCAGCACCAAAGAAGCCATGTATGTACTATAAGTTTTGTCTTTTAGTGTTTCTCCTGATTTCACGTTCATGTCACACGATGTGAGACAATAATTGTTTCGCTTTTGATGATTACATATTATTAATTTATAATAGTACTATACATTTTTAGTAATCGCATATTGTTTTTTGTTGGTTAGTTTGGTATTTTATCGATTTCCTAAGCTAAATATCTACATAAATATATTATTATTTCATTTAGTGTTTTTTGTTAGTTAGATATTTAAATTAATATAGTAAAAGAGTATGTAAACTTTTTTTAAGTAGTTACCAAATTTAAACATTATTATTTGCTTAATATCCTACTCTGATAAATTTTAATCTGGATAAAAACATTTAAAAATGTGAAAAACAAAACGCTTACGAAAATGATTACAAGGGTACTATTAGAATCCAATCCCCTTCACAAAGGTTCAACGAGCCTAGCAAGGTTGAGAATTCCTGATTTACAGACCACAAAGAAATCTATTTTTTAAACCTCATCTTAACACTCGTTTAAGGTTTCCACATTTAATTATACTATTGTGTTAGAATGAGGAAGCTAAAATTGATTGTAAATTTACCCACATCTGCGTGGAGGGAGGGTGGAAAACCATTAAGTAAAATCACCCGTAGAATACCCACCCGGAATTCCAGCCCAAGCGCTTCCGTCACCATTAAACAGGACCAAGCGAGCTCGAAATGTATTCCACGTGATCACTGATTCGGGTACCAAGTATGTTAACCTAAATATAATTTACATAGTCAATTTTCACAATTGTATATTAATATGTAACAAAAATTGAAAGGGTTAACTTAAATAAATTTGTTTTTTATATTTTCACATATGAATTAATTGAATGTATCAAGTATAACAGCTTATTAATATAAATTATATCATAATAAAATTAAGCTTTCAAAACAATAAGTGAAAAATCACGTCAAGTGTCCCCAGGTGGGGTTAAACACGTGCCTTCCATTTGTTTGTTTAGTTTCTTGAAGCACAACTTGTGGCTCTGAAGTGAAGAGAAGGGCAAATGTTAACGGTACTGTCCTTGTATAAGTGATTAATTTATTGCTCTTTCACCGACCCACTTTGAGACCAGCGTTTTCTGCCTCACAGACGATAATTCTTTGTTAATCTAGTGTGTTAAAATAACTCAATTGCCTTTTTTCTATTTATCGCGCGGCAGTTTTTGAGTGGATGAGTAGCCCCCCCCCTCCTTAACATATTTACTAACCCTGGGAAGACTTACTCCCAATTGGGTTATAAAAGCTAAAGCAAATATACTTCAGTGTCTTAGGAGGGGAAGAATTTCTTGAAGGGGGTCATTGCATCATATTTACTCATTTGAAAATCAATTCAGGCCCTGACCAATTTATAACGTGCATGATTCCCCTTAACCAAACTTATGGGAACGCACTTATTCACTAACTTAGCTCGACAACATTCACAAAACTAAACCTTTACGTCATAAGGTAGAAAGGTTGGGGCTAGGAATCCCTCTTGAAATTAATGGCCCCCTCAAACCCGGAGGTTCAAAACATGGGTATGCATTTTTTGTGAGAAATATAGTTAATAGGAAATGAACCTGCATTATCAGATGAGGTTGAGAAAATCTCAAATGAATAACCACCAGCCAAACATTTAATCGGGGTGTGTACTCCAGCCACCTCGTCCAAAGTATCCAGTACATGTGAACTCAGCCCCTTACACCATGACACCATTTGTATTGGCTTGTAGTAGTTAAAAACTGTTTAATATTAGTACTACCAACTTCAAATAAAATACCCACAAAATCTCTCTTTAAATGTTCAATTTCAAAATTAATGTAACTTTTATGTTTAGTAAAAGCGTATAAATGTTGTGGATACGAGCTATGTTCTACACATGGAGTATTTAATCAGTGCATATTAAATGGATAATATTACATTGATTAAGTCCACAAATTAAGAACAAATCTGTTGTTTGGCTCGGAAATACAATTTTGACATTCTTAATACATAATTTTTTGTATATCATATGTCATTATTATCTATAATATTTGAATAACATTATTGTTTGTAAAAAAACGATCAAAAAGCTGTTTTAATTAGCTTACGTGCTGAAGAAATAATTTTAATTTCAAGCTTAGCATTAAACTAAATTTTTTTTAAGTAAAATTACACAAACATTTGCTTAAAAATATACTTGGGTGTTTGTGTATAATGTTAGTAATATAAATTATATTAAACCTTGTTTTCCAGATAAATTGATCATTTTTAACTTGGTAAATTTAACATTTTAGTATACAGCCCCTTACTCCCACACACACATAATACGTCCTCCTTCCTCCTGCATATATATGCAGTAGTTATATAAAAATAGTATCGACAAATTACGTCCACTTTATAGTGGATCTCGCACACAGACACCCACACATACGCACATACACTCATAGATAAACACACAGATTTTTTAAATTGTTTTTACTCCTTTCGCTCCATCTATTTATTTATCACTGAAAAAAACTACCAATATAATAGATTAACCATTTGGGATGATACCGGGAGTTGAACTAAATATCCTTATGTCAGTATGAAGATATGGTTGTTATAAAGGGAAGGCAGTTAAAATGAAATGCAACAGCAATTGCCTAGTGATGGAAAACTAGATATACCCCTCCCCCCTAGCCCCTTCCCATCAGACACGAGTATATTCTACTAAGATTCAATACACGCTTAATTCAAACTTCCAAGATTGGTCAGTAGAGCTAACATTTACTCTAACACTACCATTGTGTGGAGTTTATTTTATTTGTTTACTTGTAGCATAATTTGAGAGAACAACTCCTTTAAAAAGACCCCCTAAATATTATGGTGTAACCTCAATTTCACTGTAGGAACGTATTTCAAAATTAATTTTCCCACCACGGTGGTCACGTGGATAAGGGTGTCGGTCATATATTGTCGAACTTACAGGAAATGGGGATATATATGTGCTATACCCGGCCAGATGTACTATAAGTGTTTTTACTTTCTCGTTACCTTACAGGTAATGAAAGTATTGTGATCGTAAAAAAAATTGGCCTCGATATTTTGATGACCCCCGAATCCGAAAAAGTTGTTTTTGAATTCCCGTCTGTCTGTCTGTCTGTCTATCTGGATCTCTGTACCTCAGACTAGAGCCTAAACTATTTTACTGTTTGGGCTAAAATTATCTAGGGTTTTCCTGTGGGAATTTTGGAATTGGATAGCTAACCCTAAAATTATTACTGAAGGGCGAAAAGCGAAAAAACAGATTTTATCAACATCGACTATAACTTTTTGTATTAAATTTCATTTCTAAAAAGTCATCAATATTACAAACCAAATGGCAGACAGACAGACAGACAGACGTAAATTAAGATTATAAACAAGATGGCTATTTTGATTTTCCCATAAAAATGACTTAGAGTAATTTACAGAAGCGGAAATGT
Organism: Timema poppense; assembly: GCA_902141375.1. Lineage (NCBI taxonomy): Eukaryota > Metazoa > Arthropoda > Insecta > Phasmatodea > Timematidae > Timema > Timema poppense. Next base: position 205,902 of record CABFOV010000114.1, read on the forward strand.
CCAAAGCTCCACAATTATTGGAGATACTAAATAACTTTTCATTGCAAAATTGTAGAACTATTAAAATAAAACAGTTATATTTGAAATATATTTTAATAAAACTAATATTTTTTTAGATATTGGCAAATATACTAAAACAATTTTGTGATATTTAGTTGAACAGATATAATACTTATATCTTAACGCAATAATTCTCTAAAGCCATAGAGTAATTAAATATTAAAAGGTCTCTCAAAACGTTTATGTTATTTTTCCTTTAACCTCTTAGGGGAAATGTTTATAGGCCTACAGAAATTATTTATCTCCATTATTTTTCACTTAATAGTCAATTTTTACATTTTTTATTGGTCAAAATTTATAAATTAGGAATTAATAGCAATGTGATGACCTGAAGATGTGCAACACCTAATAAATTTGTCGAAAATTTTTAACCGCAAGTCGAAATTTTAATACAAAGTGTTGACCCTTTAAGACCCAATATTGATCGTTTTTAATTGTCCAAATATACAAATAAGAAGACTATTTCTTTAAAAATAAAATTGTATAATTTAAAACTGAGAGTCAAAAAATGTTTTACGTAAGTATAGCGCAATTTATGCTTGGGTTTGCTAGTGTATATTATTTTGTTTCACATATATTATGAGCTTTGAGTAAATATCTCCATTTTTAAACAATAGATCGAGAAAGTCCTTGTGCAGCTCCTTACCATTAATTTTATTAAATGGTCTTCCACTTTCCTTTCATCAAAATGTGGATAAGCTTTCTCAAAGTTCCACCTTCCTTTACCTAGCCGATTAGTGTAAATGTGTGGAGAGTATGGGCACAACAAAACATTGTGTTGTTAGTTTTTTTATTCTGCTATTCTAACCCGTATATTATAAACACACATATTAAAGCACCATACGATCCAAAAACCTACATTAATTACTATAAATTATAATACTTTTAATATCATACTACCAGCTCTATTGGCTAATTAACTTACTCGATGGATAGATGAAAGAATCTTCTTGAGAACCATTCTTAATCAAACTATGGCATCACAGGCTTCGTGTTGACCAAAGTTTCAATATAAATCTAGCCAAGACTGTACTGGGATCATCATGAATTAAATCCATCATCACGAGGATTCAGAATGTCATGAAATTGTAGCTAATAAATCCCAAACCTTTAGAAAGAAAATATTGTTGAGTGAGTGTGCGAGTTATAATTTAATAACATTACAAAGACAATATCTACACTTTCCTTAATTTTCCTTAAACAATGTTGACTCACTAAAATAAAATAATTTATAAGATTGCACTATTTTAAAGATGATTTTCTCTCAAGGTTTCTTAATTTAATACTTGGTGACCTGGTAGTCTAGGGGTAAGGTGTCAGACTTCTATGCTGGTGGCCGGGGTTCAATCCTCGGTCCCGGCAAAGATTTATCTGATTACCAAACCCTTCCTTCACCTCTGACAAGACATCGTGTGAATGTGAGTAATGCCAGGCCTCCTCCGTGGTTCGGATTCCACGTTAAACTGTAGGTCCTCCATTTCATCTCACAATTACCCTACCATTACACATTAGCGTAAGTGCGTATAACCTGAACGGGTAGTAAGACGCCGTGCTAATAATAATAATAATTTAATACTTCAATTTAAAATGCGTCAATCTGGTCAAAGCAAATTCAAATTAAATAAATTACTACTTATAATTTCAGGTTGCACTGACCAAAGATGTTAACTGAATATAGAAAAAGCAAATGATAATTTATTTCAGTATTAAAATTGGAATGACTGTATTAAATGTTTGGACCACATCGTTGGCACCCAACGAGATGAGTTGTCTTGGGTTGAGTTTCCAAAGCAGTTCTTTGCGGTTCGAAACTTGCCTTAATTTTTATCTGGGTTGAGTTACGCCTGGCATTTTCCCACCACACAAACTAACTGGCGTCGAGGTTCCTCTCCTGAAAACTTTTACACAGGATAAAGAAGACGAGGGTTGAAATAAATTTATAGGAGTAAATAAACTTTTTTTTATATATACATATAAAAGTACTTGACGATTTTTACTTAGTTCAGAAATCGCATCATTAATTAGACTTACGTACCATTGTTTGGGACTAGCTATGGTGCCAAGAAAAATGAAGAGTTTGCTGTCATGTGCACGTTTCTACGTCTAGGGAAAAGGGGAAAGGGATTTTGGAGGAAATAAGACGGTATGGCGGCACTAAGCACGTATGTCGGTGTGTATTGATCAATGTGTAGCGGGTAAACAACCGTCATTAAATTTCCTCTCACTCAGTCTTCCCCCAAGACAAGGCTCCTCTCTTGCTTGTTGTTGTTTATGGAGGAAGAGAGGTTTGCGTGGAAAGCAGAGAGGAGCCTTGACTCGTTTATTGAGATAGCGACAGTTTGGTTTGGTGTAGTGTGTGTGCCTGTGTCGGTCGGTATAGGACGGTCAGTGGCGGTGGCCCGAGCGGAGACCGAGGGGAGGCGAGAAATGCCGAATGGCAAGTTAGTGCCGCGTGGTGGAAGGTGGAAGCCGCAAGGCGCTCAGACTGCTGTCGGCTGTCGTACCCAACTGTAACCAGCAAGCAGCAAGCGACGTCAGCTCAACACTTCCCCCCACACATCAGGCAAGCTCCTCTCCAGGAAGGGAACATGCTGGAGCCTCGCTGGAGACCAGTCCAGGTAGGTGACAGTGCATTTTAAATCCGGAGGAGGGGGGGGCGGGGCTTAAGAAAGACACGCCCAACGAGCTCGAACTCAGGACTCCTCCCATTGGTGAATATGGACTAGAAACATTTTTATAATACTTAGTATTTTCCACAAATGTTTTATGCTCTTTTATTATTTTATATTTCCAGCATTTCAATTTTCTATCTTGTTGTGTTCGTCTCGTAATATGATAGCTTGTTCAAAATATGCTAACTGACCCACGTGACTCTGACAGCCGCCGGTTCTCGCTTAGTTGTGTGTTGTTCGCTGTTGTGTCGACGTTGAACCCACGTGGAGAGCGACGCAATTTGACGCTCACACGGAAAGGGATATCCAAAGCCTCGGCAAGGCATCGCTTACCTTCATTATTATAATAAAATATATTTTACTTACGTGTTTAGTAGATTATCACGCGTGTTTTTACCAAGCTTTTTATAATAATTATGTCAAGTTATTAACAGTCTTCTTTTATAGAACGATGTCTTATTTATTTGATAATGTCAAGGTAACAAAAAAATATCTAGAATGTTATTTTATTATGTTTTAAAAAGGGAGGTATTTAATATATTATATAGCATTTATATAAAACATTATAAAATGATAAAAATATTTGTTTCTAATAACTGTTTGTACAAATATTCGTCAATCTACCGTACGCTTTAATGTTTCCCCGCCTTTTTTTTAACTCATTCGCACTATTAATGGTTGGCTTTTTAAGAATGATTTATTCTTTTTTGAATGTGTAAAAAGGAGCTCTTTGGTCTCGTACTAAAAATATTAAGTGCGGAAAAAAACCTTATGGTCCGCGTGATGTTAAATATATTGTCATTATATATAATCAATTATGTTAAAATTAATACAAGCCCTTTTAATTTGAAGTAACGCACGAACCTTAAAATCAGAAATGTACTTTGAGAATATTTAATATTATTAGTTTTATAGGTTACTATTTATTAATTGATACAGTAATAGGCTATAATTCATCATAATAATTCCAAATGTTATAGTTAGATTTGTTCATTTAAATTTGTTCTTAAAAATATGTCAGGACTTTTTGATTTCATCCGATTTTAAGTGTTTTATTCTCTAAATGTATTTAAGACTTAGTATTGAGATTAGGCCTTTATATGTTTGAATGGTGTCATCGTGTATGACTAGTCCTTAAGTTTATCTAGGGACTTAAACAAAACGAATTACCATTTCTACCATGCTTATATTATATAAATGTGTATGCGTAGTTAATATATTAGCTATTTATTCCTATTAAATGACCTGCCATATCACAAAATAATAGATTGGTCTTTGAACTTCAGCCATAATAGGCTATTTAAATATTTGATTGCGCTCGTGCTTTTATTAGGAAAATATGTTTTAATAAGATTGATAAATTCGGGAAAACCATTTTAAGTAGAGATGAAATAGTTTAGCATTGTATTTTTGTAGGAAAGTAAATGTTAATACTTTTCAATATAAGAATTTTTAATTTAATTACTACTAAAGATCAAATCCAATGATATTTTGATAGTTTACTACAAATTCGGTATTACAATTGTTTTCTATAGGCCCATTATATATATCATATTGTTTTAGCTATGACTGACTATAGATAATATACTAAGTTGATTATTGAAAAGTATTTAAAGACTTACCAGTGAGGGGAATATAATTTTTTTTAAACTTAAATTGGTAGATTTAATCTCACATTTTGTATTAATTATCTTCTATTTTATTTATTTAACACATACATTTTTAGTGTGGGATGTTGATTAAAACACTTCACGGGTCATGTATTTGAAAAATTATAATTGATTTTAGCGTATAACCCGAACGGGTAGTAAGACGCGGTGCTAAATATTATTATTATAATTGATTTGAACATTTACCTCTGAGCAGCCATTAACTAAGTATTTTTTTACTTAATTTTACTATTTACAATATTAAAACAAATTTTCAAATATAAATAGATTAGTAACGAAAAGGAAACATTCCAAATTATGAGAACAATTATATTTTTCACTCTCTCGTGCAGTAGAGAGAGTTATGTTATGTTGTTTATATTTAGTATAATATTTTTAATGAATCTACTCAATAATAGTGCGTCTAATCAATCTATTTTGACGCCCACGAAGAAAGACAGGGTATTGGTGACGGCACGGTCGGAACGCGGGTAACGTAGGTCCCATCTTACCAAGGCGCCGAACATTTGAACGACGCGCGCCGTCTGTTTTGTGCGTGGTGGGATGCGTGCGTCGTGTTGCTATGTTGTGTTGTTGTGTCTGTTGTTTGGTCGTAGTACTAGGTCACTCAGTTGTAGCGACGCTGTGCGCCTAGCCGCTTCACCCTATACCGGTGCTCGGCGTCGCTCCCGGCTTGGTCGGTCTTTCGCGCCGAGCGTCCGCTTGAGCCCACCGGGCCGGCGCTAAGTCGATGATACCAAATTTAGTCAGATTTGAACGACGTATTATGTAACGTATTCCTTCCTAAAAGTTTAGCAGCCAAATTATTCCGTAAATTTTTAGTAAACATAGTTTTCGCTATCGTGACTTAAATATAAATAAAATATTTTTGTAAGAAATTTATGACTGCGATTATATTTGTTTGGATTAGTAGGGTAAAATAAATTTTATATCAACCACTTTTGCCTCTGTCGTAAACATAGCACATAACTGAATAAATATCATTTCAGAAAGTAAGATGAAACACATTAATATAGTCAAACTAATTCTGTTAAATAATATATAATTGTAAATGTATCAGTGTTAATAATAGGTTAGAAACATAACAGTTTCATAGAGAAAAGTAAGAACACTTACGAGACATATATTATCACCATTTGTTTGAACAAAAAAAAAAATTAAATTTGCTAAGTAAAATAGAGTAAAACTCTTCAAATTAAAAATACATTTTGTGATGTCTTGTTTTTCGGCTCAAGATAATGTATTTAAACATCCATCAGATCCAAATTTCAGTGTAAGCGAAAAGCCGGTTATTCCATTAAAATTGTTACTCGACAAATATGATAGAGAGATATAAGACATATATTAACTATTCATGTTTAGCTTATATTTAACCAAATAAATTATACATTTACTATTTAGATAAATGATCGCGTTTAACCAAACTGCAGTGTTAGAGAATGTAAAGTAAAATAAAATACATTTCTGTAATTATTAATGATACGCTTAAAAAATTGTTTATTGAAAATAGACGCAGAAAAATACTTTAGGGTTAAACTATTTTACAAATGAAAAATTATACAATGTGTTTTTCTGTATGTGTTTTTTTTTCGCGTCCCAGCGTCTGTCAGGTACATATATTTAAAAAATTAAAGCCATTCAATATAAAGGCTAGAATATAATCAATTTTTAAGATTTACCTAAACAGTATATTTATTATATACGTATATGTAAACTATAAGATTTTTAGTTAAGAAAAGAAAATATGTCTAGTATTACAATAAATAGGAATATTTCTGGAGCCAAAATATATTTAATAATAACATTATACCTTTACAAATGATAAAATAAACTACTCTTTCTATTTCAACCGGTATACGTACTTTCACCATGATAAATACATGTTTTTTTTATATAGGACTTTACCTTTAATAAAATAAACAGTTTAAAAAAGGTATCTGCTTAACATTAGTCCAAATTAAACTTATATTATTTCAAAACTATTTTTTTATTCAAATAAAAATATACCGTCAATAGGTTACAGTCTTTTTCATGCACAAAAGAAATGTCAGTCTTTTTAAATAATAGATAAAAATTAATAATAATGAATCTTTTAATGAAAGAATAGATTCCACCCAATAGAGATTTGGTAAATTCTTGTAACATAAGGGTTTTAGAATTTAGCGTTCTATTAAGCAAAATATGTGCATTTTAATATCAGTTTTATTAAATATTATAACTAAGGTTAAAATAAAATGTATTCAAATAAACTGACAAATGATTGGATAAATATTTTCTGGAGACTGTGCGCCAATATTCAGATTAGCAAAACTTTCTTTTTGCCTTTTTTATAACATGTATGCATTATGATTTTTATGGTTTCTTATTGTAGTATTGTTATAAAACATTTGATCAAATCTAGTATTTTCTTTTATTTACTAATTTATTATTAATATTATTATACGGCTTGTTTGTGCCAATTTCTTCAAACGAAGAAATACAGCACCTTAATATTTATCAAAGCGTTTATCTACTATCGTCTTCATTAATTTCATAAATTGATAGTCAATCTATTAATATAAATACCGTCTACATATTATATATGAAATAATGCTTCTTATGTCAATAATTGTTAATATTGTATTTGACGAAATGTTCTAGCGTATTCGAAAGGATATTATTTTTTTAAAGATAAAATACAATAGAGATATCTTATTTACACTGACAGAGATAAATAAAACTAAATATTATAGATTTTTTTACAGTATAAAATGTCATAAAAAATATTGCTTAAGTAACAAACTTGTATAAAGTCAAGAAATATTAAATGAGTTTTTACAATAACAAAGATATAAAACCGGTTTTTTATAGAGTACCCCACAATGTGCTAATTTTTCTGCATATGATGAAGCCATCCGAATTTTCTTTACTATTAGATACCCAACAATTGTAAAAAAAACTGTAGTTAAACTAAATCTATTTATTTATTCTACCCAAAACCGTTAAAATACCTAACGACTCTTTTTATTAAAATATTCCCCGTTATTATTTTTAACTAAGCTCTTTCATCCCCATATATTCTGTTGTATGAAATAAGTTATTTCGTCAAAAGAAGAGCCTTTATTTGAGGTCTTGATCAATATACGTTCTGGTATTTTAACTAACATATTTCATTAAAATGCAGTCTACGTCATTAAAATTAGCGCGGTTTATTCCACGGCGTTTCGTAAACCTAAGAAAAATTTAACTTCATAAGCCGATACATTCTTCCAACATGTCTAAATTCAATTATATACTAGTTTGGAATGATATGACATTGGTATCAGTAACATAGTATGAATATAGTTAAATAATGAATAGTGAGGGTATGATTGTAATTTTACCAAGTATGGAGAATTTACATGACTGAATTTTTGTAAGATAGATTAATTTTACAAAACCAAGTTGATAATTAATGTTTCACAAGAAAACTACTAAAATTACTAATAATTATTCGAGCTTCTTTGTTTAACATAGTAAGTAGGGTTAAATAAATAGTTTATTAATTTAATTGAAAACATACTATTATTTTTAAAAATCGGGACAGATTGCATTAATTCTAGTTATATAATTTTTTAAATGATTTTAAACCTAAATTTAAGATAGTATAGGTATCCACATATTGTTTAAGATAGGCCTCTATCTATTTCGCATTATAAAATACGGTAAGCTATATACAGTATTTATAATTTAAAGATTATTTGCGAAACATATTATAATTACTAATTTACCATATCAAAGCCTTCAGGGCAAATAAATATATAAACATTGTTTAGGCCATTCAAATATGTGTCTAAATTTCAAAAAAATATTCCAAAATAATATAATAATGACTGATAAATTACTCAAATATTAAAAAGATTAAATGTTTACAGAAATATAAGATAATATGATCAAATTATAAATAATAAGTATATAACTTATATTTCTAATGAATAGCCAAATAGTTTGTTTTTACTTATTGATTATAATTTATAGTAACGCAATTTAAAGTTAACCCACATTAATAAAATAATTATAATACACAAAATCTAGTTCATATTATCAACTGGTATGTATGTAAATTTATATTAAATAAAGTAGTTTTTAGCTAATAATAATAATAGTAATAATAATAATTATTTATAATTCAGATACAATTATTGATGAAGGACCCTAATATAACAACCAAACACTCATTTTTTTAAAATATAATTTTCTCTTACTTTAATGCCAAACTTGTAGGCTAGACTATTTTATTATTTATTAGATTTGTTATTAATTTATAAAATCATTCATTCATCATATTCAGGCCCAATGATGATTAATCATGATGTGATGATAAGCACTACATTTTTAAAAAACAAAGATTTAAAAATAAAAACATTAATACCCACTTTTAAACTTTTATCGTTGTTGTTTACGCATTAGATCTTAACAAAAAGGACAAACATCACCTTTTTTTTTTTGACAAAGATTCCTAATTTGGTTCCTAATTTGATGTTACACCAAAATATTTACTTATACATCGTCTTACAATCTTTAAATTAGTTTTCAGACAAAAATTTCTTTAACGTCATGTTGCTTTGGTCTTTTATTTTAAATTCAAACAATAATTTTAATAATAAAAGAATAAATCTCCACTAATAGTGCAGTATGTTTTTAAAGAAATATTTATTTCATTGTAGTTTGAAAATAAAATACTTTATGTTTGTATATTTATGATTTTTAATAGATTTAATTAGTGTGTCTCTCTACTGATGTGTTTAGGAAAATATATTGAAATATTCAACTTTACTATTAAAGGATGTCTCATATTTTTGAAATCACTTGACTTAAAAACCTAGGTGATATAAAGTTTATGTGGCACGCGTAAAAGTAGAGCAGATATGACTGATGGTCTCTCAAAATCCAGCAATATAATAATATACTAAAATTATTATATTTTATCATCGAAAGTGTTATTTTAATCTGAGATTTTGTCTTTGTTTTGAAGATTTAACCAACCCGAATATTTTTTCTTTGGTCTTACTTTGAACAAAGTCGCTTATCCTCGTTGAGCGTCAATCTATTGATAATGCTCAAATATCACACAACTAATTACAAACATATTTAAATGTTAATAATACTAATTGTTGCGATACACACTTAATTTAGGGGTTTTCATATGTGAACGAAGGTTTTGTACAACTTTTTATGCAAATATATATAAAGGTATGTATGCCGACCTATATCATCATTACAATACTCGAAACCCGGTTTTAAAATAAATATCAATAAACCTTTTGTATTATATAATCATTAATTAACTAGAATATAGTCAAACTAATCCATAAATTAATATATTATCTGGGTTTCGAATATTATATTAATGATAAACGCACTGTACCTATATACAAAAAGAAGTTACGCATAAGATCCATTAACTGTAAATCCATGTAAGTACTTTTATTTTCATAGATTCAAACTATTCCTTTTTTATTTTTTCATTGTAAAATACCAAATACATTATTCGTAGGAGGCCATTCTTGTGGCTGGAGAGTTGGAGGATTACTAAAAACTTAGGGTACTTCGATTAAATACTAGGTATTTTCAGCAAAAGTATTTAGTTTAATCAATTTTTCGCACACGCAAGGGTTGGGTGTAGAGTATGCGATGTTCTATCCTTGTATGGACCAAGTTAGTTATTAGGTCTTATTCTGTATTCTTAAAATATAATTTACGTCCCATTTATTACTATTAATACTCTTATGATTTATAAAAAAACTTATTTTAAATATTTTGAGTCACTAAAAGACAACAGGGTTAAAAACATATTTATGATTAGTTTAAATTTCTACGAGATCAAAGCAGGAATATAGTATCAAATTGCAATTTAAAGATAAAATTAACATATCAATTTCTTTTCAAGTATGAACGTTGAGAAAATTAATAAACTATAGAGACAATATTAAACTTTGATATTTTATTTTTTATACAATAAATGTATTGGCTGTTTTAAAGATGGCATGTATTCAAATTGATAAGACAATAAAACACATCCAAAGGTTTTCTACTTATCTTAGAAAGATTAAATTTTCGTAAAGAAAAATTAAACATCAATTACATATCCGTCCTTAGCTGCGTCAATTTCGCGATTGGTTCTTTTCATACATGATGTAGTGTTCTTGTTCAAGTTAGTATTTAATTAGGATTGCGATTTTATAAAATCTTAATTCACTTGTTACTAGTACTTGCCGATTCAAGATTATATTAATAACACCAATGGCCGTAGTGTTGTTACAGTTTGTGTTTGTTTAAGTTTTTATTCAATCGTGATTCAGGTGTTACTAACACCGACAATATAATGTTTGATTTTTAAGCATTGATCAGCAGTTTACGTGGTATATACGGTGCGGATTTTCTTTTTGTAGGTTTATATTCAATCTTTATTCCTGTGTCACTAGCGCTGACAATATAATGATTAAGATACTTCCAGTATTTGTACACATTTACAGTTGTATTTTTGGTACGAATTTAGTTTATTTAGATTTTTTGTTCAATGTTGAGTTATGTATTACTAGCACTGACAACTTCATAATAATATTATTTTCAGTATTAGCGGGCACTTGCCTTGGAATTTTCACTATTTATTTTGTTTATTTAGATTTTTAATCAATCTTTATTTATGTACTGCTTGTACTGACAACTTCATGGTCGCAGTAGGGCCCCAATATCCGCGCGTGATACGTTCCTAGATCTACCGTATTTTCATGAAACCGTGGATACTATCAAACTATTACATAACGTGATATTCATGAAACCGCGGATAGTATCAAACTATTACATAACGTGATATTCATGAAACCGCGGATAGTATCAAACTATTACATAACGTGATATTCATGAAACCGCGGATAGTATCAAACTATTACATAACGTGATATTCATGAAACCGCGGATAGTATCAAACTATTAAATAAAGTGATATTCATGAAACCGTGGATACTATCAAACTATTACATAACGGGATTTTCATGAAACCACGGATAGTACCAAACTATTACATAACGTGATTTTCATTAAACCGCTGATAGTATCAAACTATTACATAACGTGATATTCATGAAACCGCGGATAGTATAAAACTATTACATAACGTGATTTTCATGAAACCGTGGATAGTATCAAACTATTACATAACGTGATATTCATGTAACATATATAAATACAGTAAAGTTTAATTAATAGATTATTCACAGTAAGACATTATCAACATTAAATAAAGTACATAATAATAACATGTACTGTTCACTATAGTATAATACTATTGTTTTCTCCATTCTTCCTGTTGCGACGATCACTGATGATGATGATAACACTATGCCCACGATAAAGAGATGAATTGGGGTGATGGTGTAGGCATTGTGACTTATAATTATTTATGATGATAACACTATGCCCACGATAAAGAGATGAATTGGGGTGATGGTGTAGGCATTGTGACTTATAATTTTTTTTTTTCTTAAATTAAAGATAAATAAAATTAGGCAGCGGTAAATCGTGGATACTGAATCAGCCGATTCCGGGGGTCTTACTATGTATTATTATCAGTATTTGTACCTTGACTACTATGTCACTAGCGCTGATAATATAATGATGATACTTCTTTCAACATTGGTAGGCACTCGCCGTGGTATTTTCGGTACGTAATTTGTTTATTTAGGTCTTTATTCAATCTTGATTACTGTATCATTATCTCTAACAGTATAACGATTATATCACTTTAAACATTGATAGGCACTCATTGTAGTGTTCTTGGTCTAGTTAGTATTTATTTACGCTAAAATATATCTTTTCTTGTGTGATAATGGCAATTTTAACTCCTTTAATCTGTTATTTTACGCAATTCTAGGCATTCCTTTTAGTATTCTTGGCCAAGTTAATATAAATTGTAATATAGTGATGCATCCATTTTTATGTGTGTGTGTTTGATTTAAGAATATTGAATATTCATATGTAAATGTTATTTATCAGATATGAAACATTTGAAATAAGTTTAAAAAATAGTCTAGCATAAAATTTAATAACCGATGCTTGGTTAGGAAATAAACGATGAAATATAACTATAAAGATTCAAGTTGTTAAAGCTAATTAACCTTCTTATAATAGATATAAATTGTTGAAATTCAATACGAATACATGTATGTGTCAAAGATAGTTTCCAATACTATTAATGTATGTTTGATTTAATATATTCAATGGAACTAGTTTTTCTCACAGCATAAACCTATACATCTTGACTCTCGTAAAAAATGTGAGAATATTTAGAAAATGATGAAGTAGACATGTTTGTTATGATGCTCTTTGCGTTGACAGTATTAGTTATTAAATAAAATGTATTGATTAAATGTATATTTTACAAATATGCTAGGGTATATATTACCATCATTTATTATACTTTGGATTTAAAACGTATACATTTGGTGGAACATAGATAATTTATACTGACTACTCATACAACCAGATTTAGAAATAAAAACTATTCAATACTATACGGTTTTAAACGATATTACGACTAACTTTTTTTAACTAAGTTTTATATAAAGTTATACAAAACAGACCTTAGTAAAAGTAGTTATTTACTTTGGCTTCTAAGATGTAATGAGTTGATGACGTGTAATATTATCGGTACTAAATGAAATACTTTTTTTAATTCTCTTGGCTGTTAACAAATAGATATGGTTGAGGGGGTGAGGACGGTAGATAATATTATGTGAAATTACATAATCTCAAAATGAGGATGGGAAAAAGACTTTTATAAAATTATATTTGTAAAATTTGAAGTCATCCACTAGTGCACATGGCCGTGATTTGAGCCCCGATTTACACGTCTATTTTGACCTAGTACAATACAAGACTAATTCCTCAAACCATTTGTTAGACGCGTATAATACATTAGGCTCAACGACAACTTAATTTGAAAATTGATTAAAATATAATTTCGTAAATTAGTTTTACTTCACAATATTTTTTTTATTTCCTTTAATTTTGCTAATTTATGTTGAAGTATTAGTTTCAGCTGTGCTATTTATTATAAAAGATGGGCTTTCATATGGAAAGCTAATCAATGAGTTTTTGAAATACATTTATATATATATTATTAGTTTGATATAATAACAGATTAAACAACTACAATTCTTGAATTTTAAAAGTATTAGGTTGAAACATAATGTTGGTCATAGTTTTTAATCTTTAAATCCAATATTACTCTTATGATTTTCTTTTTAATTTCCTTAAATTAGACTAAACGTTTTTGTTTATTTGTATAGTACAATCCATTTAAAATTTTGAAAATAATAAACACTAGGCTAAATATCTAACAGTTATAATAGTTCTAATATTATGAGTTGAGATAGCTAAATATTGACTCTTGATTGAATTGAATTAAATGTGTATTCCTCTTAAATACTAATTTTGATCATGGAAGTTAATTAATTGACTCTCTTGATTTTGTTTAATAAAAATTTAACACAAAATTAAGCAATTATATGTATATGAATAGTTATGTTATATCAAATTATTGTCAAAAAGAATGTATTTTCTTTAGAAAAGGTTTATAAAAGATATAATGTTGAAGTATTTAAACTACATTCATCAGTCCGTTTCAATAATGATAAATAATTGCATCCTTGAAAAACAAATGGTAGAATTATATGAGTATTAAGATAGGGATGTAGGGGACGCGGGAAAAGGTATTTATTCTTTTGCCATTTCTATAGCAAACATTTTGTTGGTACAATTAAATCAAATATTTCCTTTGTACAGGCATAGATATTAATATTTCTTCATATATTGGGCTCAACATTTCTCGTATATCTGTCAAGGAATTTAATGACTACTTTTTCTCTTCGTTTATAATGTTTTTCATATTATGTCGCTTTGGTCATGATATATATATCTTCAAGGACTGTTGATATCACCATGTGAATAAAACTAAACTCAACTCTTATGTTTTTACAGAAGCAATATATTATTTATTTTTAACAAAATAATATTTTGCTATAAAAACTTAAAAAAGCACTTGCATTCTATTGCGTTACCTACATCCTCACCTTAACGAAATTAAAATTAAAAGTAAAAACGTTTAATATCAAAGCTTAAAATTAGTTACGCAAAATTTGTTTACGTGAACGTTAAAGAAAATCAGAAATATTGGCGAGTTATAATGAAACAAAATTTTTATAAAACAGTGCAAAAATAACTTAATTTTTCAAGAACTATAGTTAATTAAAACTTAAATATAATTGTTTAATTTAAGGACATGATTATTTTATAAACTAGTACCCGTAAATTTTTTCTATATGTGTACACATTAATTTTTAAATTTATACCCAAAATAAATTAGCAAAAAATAATATTCTGTGCACAGCAATACAAATAAAGTCTTGGAATATATTTGTTATGGAACATTTTATAATATTAACTTAACCTTAAGTGAATTTCATAGCACGTTGCTTTGTAATATCTATATTGAATGAGATATGTAATTTAATATCTGGATTAAAGTAACATCAACTTGAAGCAAATTTTGATTTGACTTTAATAATATTTTAATTACGATATCTTTTCTTTACATTTACTCTTTGACAAATAAACAATACGGTATCCAAGAAATATGTTTTAAAAATAAATTATTTAAATAACCATATAAATAGTAATGTATCTGCTTGCGAAACTCAAACGGTGTTTACATTTTCAAGAAATGAAAAGTTTTATTTTCAATGACACACAAATTGTATTAGTATGATAAATGTGTGTATTGTAATTAAAGTAGTTTCGTATGTATATAGCTTTAATTGATTACCTCTAATTCAACCAATTTCAAAGAACAACCCCAAATGTAACAAGTATCAATTACCGTGGTTCGGATTCCACGTTAAACTGTAAGTCCTCCATTAAATCTCACAATCACCCTACCATTACACACTAACTTAAGTAAGTATAACCCGAACGGTTAGTAAGACATGGTGATGATGATGATAATAATAAGTATCAAATGTATTTGAATGATAAAATAAGATATATCAAACTTAGCCTATTTCACATTTTATAATTAATACACAAACAAAAGTTACATACGTCTGACATTTTCTAGCTGTAAAAAACATTGGAACACTCCCATCTAGACTTAAATTTACGTTTAACTTAAGCTCAACTTTTGAGACCTTCATGTATGAGAATACATTTCTTAATAATAGTGCCTTGGAGCTTTTGGATACGTCATAGTGTATTTGCATTGTTAAAACAGATGTTCTTTTTATTTTGTCCTTTCATGAAAGCTTTGACATGTTGACTTAAGTATTGTTTTTTTCGTAGGGTTTGTTTACATAATTTTGTATATTGTTCTTAGGTCAAACGTGAAAAGCATGTCAGGTTGTTTTTTTTCGCCCAGACACACAGTTACACACAATGGTAAGCTTGGGGTCAACTGTATTTTTCCATGTATCTTCCTGGGGGTATAGGTGGGATACTATTAGTATATAGCTCATCACATATTCGAAACATTTTATTCTCTATGTAAAGTAAATAAAAGGTGGTAAGTTGCATATGATAAGCCAAAGAAGCTAGTGAAATCAATACCGTAATAATTTTATCGACTTGAGAAAAGTTTGATTTGTTATCGACACCAGTAAATAAATGAGAACGTGTTTACAGTTCTGTTTACATGTATCTATCTATAGTAATAATGCTGTGTGTGTGGTGCCTAAAAAATCTAATGATATATAGTGTTTATAAGTATTTTTGTCATATGATCTTCCGCTGTCACTTTTAATAAATAGTAGCAATACTGATAAAATAACAAGATAATAAAATTGTATCAATATCAACAGCAAAACTATAGGTTTCTATTTCCTATAGTACCCTTCTTTGAGTGCGTGATATTCACGAGCTGATAGCCATTGTCTGGTATCTAAGCAACTTTCACAAATAAAATTGCCAAATAATAGTACACACTAACATTTACATGTTAAATGTACAGTTTTGTAAATTTGTGTAATCAGTCATTTTAACTTATTATTTTAATATATACTTATTCATTGAGAATCTTAGGGTTTATTTACTTCGGTTTTCCAGACTTCGTAAAACATAGTTTTCAAACCTACCGGCTACATCGGTTCCAGTTAGTTTTATTCGTGACACTATGGTTCCGTGTTCCCTCATATAACATACTTTAACAATTATTATTATTATTATTATTAATAATAATATTATTAGCACCGCGTCTTACTACCCGTTTGGGTTATACGCACTTTAACAAATACAAATATTTAATTTTTCAATTTAGTAAGAATATAAACTTATTTTAGTTTAAAGAACAGTTTAGAAAATTCAAACATATTTTCTTCTGGCCAATGTTTATAACATTTTACTATATTGTTTGTTTTAGTTTATTGGTATTTAAAATGTATATTATCAAAAGTGACAGCTGCAGATAACTTTACTTGATGTATGGATACACACATATTGTTTTAGAAACCATAGTAACTACCTTATACTGTGCTTCCTACCAAAATCAGGTTATAGTTTAATAACTATCTCGGCTACTAGTCTCGTCACCTTTGAAACAACAAATACTTTAAAAGCGCTAGTATAACCACAAATGTATTAATATTAAATTACATATCTCTTATATTGATTAGATCGTGTTGCACGAGTCTAAATGTATGGGAGTCTCACACTATTAGGGTAGGAGATGAGATAGGTAGAATTAAGAAGGAATGTACCCATATTTGTATGTAACTATAGTGGAAACATATCTTTAAAAACTCAGACTAGCTGGTCAGGAATCCAACTCAATCTTCCCTTGAATATAATACCGAGCCATATGAAGTACTTGCGAGTAACTTTGCGTTATAGGTATTGTTTTATTTATTTGGCAGTTAGCGCTACGATATTTTTTTGCCATAATTCATTTAATTTGGTCATTAATCGTGAATGATTAAATTTTATCTTTTGTATTTTGAATGGTATCGAGCAAAGTTGTCATGTTATAGTTCTTTAGTTATGGTAGTAATGTGTAATATTAATCAGAAATATCTTACATTTTTTTAAATAAGGATATTATTTTGTACATTATTTGTTTAACCTATCATTTATGTTAATGTTTTATGCCCACTATTATCTGTTTAATTGTAGTTTATTGATACTTTTTTTGTAGGATTTTTAACTGTGAGCCGATGTTTTAAGTCCTGTACAATATTGATTCAATACATGTTATTAAGAAATATTATTGATTTCGTTTGTTTTTGCATGTTGGCACTGTATCACGTTTCTTTATTCAGGAAAAGTTGAGTTCATTCAATTTTAGTATAAACAATTAGCTTATTTATGCGGAAGTGTAACAGTAAAATATTTTTTATATGTAACAATGGCAATAACATAAGCTATAGTTGTGTAAAACAATTTAATGCAGTGTTATCAATTTCATAATATGTATCTCAACCCTTCTTTAACTAGTCAATCAAATTAAATTTTAATAGTTTGTTTTGAGAGAGTATAAAATGGTCCAAACTGTTTTAACTAGACATATAGTACAATGGTTAGTAATTTTTAATGTAGGCCTGATGATTGCGAATTTTTATATCTGTGCAGGGTACTGTATTTTATTGGAAAGTTCTTATATTTATTTTAAAATACTCCATAATAAAGTTTTTTTTATAAAACTTTCTAATGGGTATGGTTGTTATTTCGTCCTTTTTAGTGAAAATATATTATGTAATATATAATTTAATCAAAATTATTAAAATTCATTCACGGAACGTCATTCGCGGAGCGTTTATAACAATTTAATGTCATGACTCTTAAACTTAATCATTTTATCTAACAAATACCTTAATGATTATACATAATACAACGTTATGTAAACTCATGGAAAATACTGTATATTATTCAAAAGTATATAAACATTATTAAAATAGAGATTACATTTTCTCTAAGGATGTTAACCTTTAACTTGTTTTGAATATATAAACTAGAATAATATCTAGCTTATCAACTTATATAGTGTTCAAAATTTAGAAAACATTAAAAAAAAATTATGTTTTTTCCCTTCCTCATTTTTCCATTTTAAAGATTATATTCATTAAATATTTTACCCACAAGTACTTTACTCTAATATAAAAATTAAATCTTACAGTTAAATTTGTTGTAAAGGTATTTTATTGACAAGACTTCAATTTAAAACTATTTGATTATATGTGTGGCTAAGAATACTTTCAAATTATACCTTTATACAAATATATCAATATTACGTATATATTACTGTATATGTATACATTTTACTGGTAGATGTTTAAATAGATTATCGTCTAAGAATGATTTTAGAAAATTTACACTTCTCTTTAGCAGACAAGTGGAAGTTTGGATTTACTATTAAAAATTTAATGTGTTATTTGTACAGCTACTCATGACATAATCTTAGTTTTGAATTCAAATTGTTAAAATGAATTATTTTGCTAAGTTTTAGGAATGCTATAATTTTGAACCAGTATGGATTTTGGCATTGGTCTAATCGTAAACTCTTATAATATATGTTGTAAGAGACTAACATATATTAAAGTTTGAATAATTTTATTATCAAGCTGAAGTTTTAAATTTATGTTGATCTTATACTTTTAGTTAATACACATATGATATCACTTTTTTATTTTATTAATATATTATTAACATGGTCAATTTTATTTATTACAAAACTATCTTAATAAAGTATGTTTTAGGGACTTGCTAGTTCTTAGAGAATCCTACATGCTGATATTAAAAAATGTTCAGTATACATCCATAAACTATTTAATGTATTTTTATCACACTTTTTAGAAAGATTTCGGTTCAGACGCTGTAGACAATAATATAGTAGATTATATACGTATTAGTTTAATAATCTAATGGTTCAACTTCCATGTCCAACTGTCATTTTCACATTTAAAGAATATGCTATATGGATGAAACTATAATCATAATTAATAATTATAATACATTGACTATTTAAGTAATCTCGTGATATGCATTTATACAATGTTGTACTATAGGCATGTTTAAGCCGTCCCAGGTTGAATATCACTGCGATATCTGATAGCTCATGATCATTTGATCGTTTAATTTTTAGCCGACGATTTTCCGCGCGTGCATCGAATACTCAGCCTTAAGATTTAAGTGAATAATTACTCTGAAAATGCAAATAATCCTAGATAGATCAGTGGTAAGAACATTGGCGTACTAATCAAAAGGTCCTGGGTTTGATTCCTGTGTGCAGATGTCATTTTTAAAATTTAAAAACTATAATTATATTAGTTTTCCATCAAAAAAGAAGATACATATATATCCATTGAATTATTCCATGAGGAAATTTGTGTATTTAAAGTAAATTACTCAATAAGCATCTGCAGCATGTTTTTTTTAAATTTAAATTCTAAACTAAGTAAAAAGCATTCTTTTGCATTCACTGAATTCGCATGACATCTTGAAAGTGTAATTTTCAAACCAGAAATATATTTCCTCAGACCTTCTTGAATAAACAAACTTTATTATTATAGTTACATATGCCACCTGCTTCAGTGGTCTCATAGTCTAGGGCATCACTCTTGCAATAGACTAGACTGACTATTACAGGGTGATTAGAGGTCAAATCTTAGTCAGGTTTATTGGATGTTTTTAATCCAAAATGGTTTTCCACTCGCCCTCCACGCAAATTCTGGTACTGTACATTTCCTATAAACTCAACCATTCTCATCCCTAACGTGTTATCGCAATTAGTACGTGTGCATATAGCCTAAACAGTTAGTAAGATGCTTTGATAAGAATAATAACTATGCCCTATTTTTGTTTTATATTGTAATCAATATTATTTTTTATCAAGTAAAACACACTATTGGGCCTAACTATTTCTCCGATGACATTTCCTATAATATTATGTGGCTGCTAAGCAATATTTAAATGAGTGATCTCATATATTTTCTAAATTGTTCTATGTACTGTACAGTACATAGTGAAATTAATTTGGTAGATCTATCACACTTGAATAAAATAAAGCAATTATTTCTCAAAAATATGATTACAAAAACACTACTGACGTATCTGGACACCCCTTTATTGTGCATGACTTCACTTCAAGATTTCGGTTTCCAATCTCGATCATTTAAGAAGAAAATGGTTTTTTTTCGCGTTGACCTAATGTTATTATTATTATTAGCCCCGCGTCTTACTAACCGTTCGGGTTATACGCACGTACGCTAATGTGTAATGGTAGGGTGATTGTGAGATGAAATGGAGGACCTACAGTTTAACGTGGAATCCGAACCACGGTGGAGGCCTGGCATTCCCCACATTCCCAAGATGTCTTGTCAGAGGTGAAGGAAGGGTTTTGTAATAAGATAAATCTGTGCCGTTAACCTAATGGTTTTACATTTTCTCCATAGGAAGTTTTCCTCACACTCGCCTGATCCTTCACTCTTAGTTTAAAGCGTAATAAGTTTGGCAGCTTTATCTATGGTTAAGCTCTTTGATGCTGACCAGGCTCATATGAGTTACTCTTGTTTAATTCTCAGTTATGGTTAAAAAAAATCTACTGGAGGAAAAGTCCAGGTTGGCATGAATGGTTTGAAGTTCAGTCTGTATAGGTTAGGTTAAAGCACTAAGAAACTAACTTGATTAAATAATATTTAAATAATTATAGAATGAGGCCTACCATGACGGATACTATAACGATAAGACGCCACTTTTGTATAGTGAAATTTGAAACTGGAATCACATAAACAGATTTCTAGTTGATAGGTGGAGTACGATTTGTAGCAAAATCAAATTTCTTCAGTAGCTAAAAATAAATGTGTCTTATAATAGCTCGGTTTAAAATGAGTAAATTTAGAAAATACGCTATTTATTTTTGAATAGCAAGATAACAAATTTGATTCCTGTTCGAAAATCATGTATAAAACCTATTTTAAAATTTAATTTGGTATTATTTATAATGGTTCTATTCTATGAAACAAACAAAATAATTGTAGATGCATTTATTTATTGTATCTCTGCTTTTAAATGTTATATATATATATATATGTGTGTGTGTGTGTGTGTGTGTGTGTTTTTGCATCAAGCTTGATTACCGACTTGACTATCTAATATATATATATATTGCATTGCGTTTGATTAAATAACCGACTTGGCTAAATGCACACTTACGCGAGTGAGGTAGGTAGAATATAAAGGTAATGTATTAGCATTTCATGAAGGGCTATGGGTATAGCATTAATCCTAGTAGGCCTACACCTGGTAGGTATTCCCCAAATAGTGATGCTTTTTTCCACTTGTTAATCGTTTTCGGGGTACTATAGTCAAGAAATAATGGGTACATTTTTATTTCACACTATACTAATTGCAAAGGTAGGTCTTTTTAATTTTATATATTTTCGTGTCTTTCCAGATAAATACATCCTATTTAATATTGGAAAATTACTTATAATTGATAAATGGCAATTAAAAAGTCAAATGACTTATTCAAGCGAAGTTTTATGCGGGGAATCAGTACTAAGGAGAAATAGAACTCTTTCAGGGGATATTTTCAAGTGTACTCTACATAAACACGATTCCTTGTTTCTGCAAGTAAGCATCTTAAACCTAGTGCAATACGAATCCAATAGATGTAATTAATCTTCATTAAATATGTTTACAACACATTTTCCGTAGATTCGTAACATCAAGGCCCAATTCTCTAACTAAAGTTACCCACCTCAGTGGCGTAGTTAGCTAACGCGCTGGTTTTGTGTTGAGCTAGACTGTCGAGTACGGGGAGATATAGGTTCATATCTCACTCGGGTAAACTGGGGGTGGTTTTACCTAAATGGTAATCCAGTATCCCTCCACAATAATGCGGGTTTACTCCTTCAATATTCAATCTTCCCAATTCCTAACGTAACGTAGCGTAAATAGTACTTACTAAACGTACTGAACTGGTATTAAGACGCAGTGCTAAGTATATCTAACGAAGGTAGCCTTAATTGGCTTCAAATTATTGACAATAATCATCGAAATATAACGCGAATATAATAAAATATTATATTTCTGCAACCTGTAACACAATATCAAGAGAAGTTGACTTCACTTCCACGGAGATATATTTCGTTACCGGGTTGCACTTAAAATAATTGATTAGTTTGTTTTAAGTGCCTCTGAGAGATTGGTTCGTTTCTCGGTTTGAGTCAAAATTTCACATGGTTTGACATTATTGGTTAGAAACATCCTTAAAGGTGCCTGAATAATATATATTAATAACTTAATAATTCACATAACTATAATATAAGCATACTTAGACCAACTTATCCATTTTTTTTTATAAATTAGCTAGTACCTTGACTGTTTTAGTTTCACTCAGATATCAAAATTTTCATGTTCATTATATTTCAATCTGGGTCTTACACTAATAAAAATTTCAATTCAAGTTCCTCTTTT
Source organism: Timema poppense (assembly GCA_902141375.1). NCBI lineage: Eukaryota > Metazoa > Arthropoda > Insecta > Phasmatodea > Timematidae > Timema > Timema poppense. The sequence continues at coordinate 228,781 of CABFOV010000114.1, forward strand.
ATTGTTCTGACTAATAATAGTCACAGGATACATAATAGGGAAGAACTAGAAAGATATACAAGGGAATATGACAAAGCCTCGAAATAAATATTTGCTGACATAATTTTATATCCAATTAAAAAAAACAAAATTAAAATCGAAAAGTGTGATTTAACAGTTATAAAAATATATTTAAATTACAAAAGTTTAATTAAAACCAAATCTTTTATCTACTTTTAGATTTTAAACTTCAAGAAAAGAACACCAAAATAAGAATTACTTTGTATCAATTTAAGTTAAGCCGAAGAAGTTTAGTTAATTACGTGTAAGGGAATTAACAGTAATAATAAAACTATAGAAGTTGTATAATATTATATTATTATAATACTTTCTATAGTTATTTTTTTCATTTGCGTGTAACGTGAAAGGACTACACAATAGATAATAATACTAATTATTTTGTCACTATGCCTTCCTACAGGTTCAGGTTGTAATTAAGTTAATATACTTAGTGATAATGAAGGTTTAATAATAGTGGAAGTCTATATGCGTTTTTTTTAGGGGTTAGTGGAAAACAATTTAGTAAAAACAACACTTTGTGTACCCAACCGGGATCAAAACCACCAATCTTCCCGTCATCGGTAGTTCAGTCTATTTTAAAAGTGATGCCATAGATTACCGGAAGGGGTATTAATAATAATGATGATAATAATAATACTAATAATAATAGTAATAATAATAACATACTCATTAAAAATGGTAAAACTATATATCCCATCAAAAGTTATATCATTTAAAGATCTATAATTTTTAGTTAGTTGATTCGAAGATATCTTTCTGGATCTGTAGCATTTTAGCATAAGGTTTCACTATAAATTGTTTGTAAATAGTAGGCCTACATCGAACTTCAGATAAAAACTTTAAATTTATTATTTCGATTTTGTTGAATACTTAAGGCAACATTTGTAAAGTTGTTATCTTAAAGACAACCCTCTATAAAATGTTTAAGGTGTATTAAGAAAGTGAGATGTAACTTTAAGGCGGCCGCCAAGGTAAGCGATAAATTGCCGCATAGACGTTCAGCTCTAAAACATTATTTAATTCTACGATCCCTTTATTTAAAATATAATTTACCCTAAAATAAAATCTAAAGATTCCAACCGGGCTATATTTCCTTAAGAACCATATAGTCTGAGATTTATTAAGAAAAGCAAATTTACGAAGATGTAACATTAGCTCATTTTCAATTATATTTAAGCATATTTGTAGGTATATTAGACTAGGCTCGATGAAAAAGGGCTCTAGATTTAACATACATCTAACAAATACAGTTTTTTTAGAAGATCACAACAGAAAATTTTGAGATATTTGAGAACAAGCAGCGATATTTCCTTCTTACCTTGGTACAGTAGCCCCATGACTTCTTTGGTGCTGACTGACAGCTGACAGCTGACGGCTTTGAAAAGCTACCAGCCCAAATTATGTATCCCTACGTCGAACCATATGATCTGCAAAAACCTGTGTTTAGCAGCAGTCACTTCTGACGGTCAAAATTTAGGTATATACTTAAATGTTGACTGTTATAAGTCAGCTGTGAGCTGTCAGTCAGCACCAAAGAAGCCATTGGGCTACTGTATAAGAAGTTTTGTAGTTTTCTCTCCCTTATTCTTATTGAAATGACAAATGATGGTGGTAGGTGAAGGTGAAAGGAAGTATAAGCTTCGATATAAGAGAGAAGTAGTTCCAGAAAACGACACAGACCATTGTATTTTAAGCCGTGTGGCCCACCATAGTGATACTTTCTCCCTGACCAAGGTGGCTGTCTATTACTCAGATAAATAAATTCAGTTGCACAGTATGCCGGATCATGTACGAAATAAACATAAGCTAACTTCTGTCACGTACCATCAATATAAATGGCTAGACTAAGTAATAACATATGGTACTTACGTTAGTATTATTGACTGTATTCACAAGGAGATTTATTTATTCAAATTTTCATGTCTCTATTGTCAATTTATTTATTTTTGAAATATTCTATCACTAATAACAAATTGGATTTTTTTAAATTTAGTATATAACTTGTACGTTATTTTAGTTACCTTATTTATTATCTTCTTAAGTCAGCAACCTGAAGGTTGGGATGATACTATTTCTATCCATCCGTTGGTTGGCATACATTCAGCCCTTTGACTGGTTAGGGCTACCTGCTCCATCAGGTAGAAATCTGACGTACTAGGGTAGTTCAGGAAGCGTAGTAGTTCCCCATTGCCTTCCACACTGAATTTCTATGAGCGAGCTCTAAATAGACTACCAATTATTTCCGGGACATGGGACCGATGGTCTTACTCCCCCTTCGAAGGGAGTTATGCTAAAGATTATAATTGTTCAAGAAAAATGCATCAATCTCAGCTGGGTTTGAACCCACGAACTCATTTTCCTGAGGTGAGCAGTTTACCCCAAGATCACCTAGGTCAAGTTATTTATTTTATATTTTTATAATAATAATACCACCTAGAGAACTATTTTTATCTTTAAGAACATATTTTTAATAGGGAAATACAAACATTGCAGGTGTTCCTAATTACAAAAATGATGGTTAATCAGCCATTTATCTGATTTCATAGAGTTTTAACTACCATGAGTAGGAATTTAGTGAAGAGCATGGACTTAAAATATAATATTTTGTGTAGCTATATCTAATAAAAAAAACTTTTAATCCGAATTGACCTTGACCTATTTTATCTACAAATCATTTAATTGAAGCTAATTCCCATTTAAAAGCTCTTTTAACATAACTTTTACTTTGCTATTGTGTTTTTCACTTTGCGGAGTCTTACTTTACTACTCGTTCGGGCTGTACGCATTTTTAAAAACCCTTATAAGATAGGGATGAAGAATATAGCATTTTGGGAAATTTAAACACATCTTTATATAAGGTAAGTAGGAAAGGTTTCAGGAAAAAAACACCTATAATATATCCTAGTCTCAGGTATACCTCACCAAATTAGCTTGACGTTTACAGACTGTGTTCACCAATGTGGGTATCTTTCGTTTTCAAGAATAATAGTAATTTATGTGTTATAAAATATAAATATCAGTATTTTTATTTAATGCTATGGTGCTATGTTTTTACCATTTCATTGTGATATAATTAATTACATTTGTGATCCATTTTATAATTTTAGGTCTATATAGAAACAATAATAAACAATGGGTACGCTTGTATATTTTTTTAAAATGAATACGCTTATTTTGGAAATCTCAGACCATAATGAATACCTTTAAAGGCAATGCATATTTCACCCAGTTTAATTACACTATTTCTTTGTCAACTGCTTATTAACTTCCATCTTGCACATGCATATATATATATACACGTACGCAATATATAAGTCAGTATATATACAATTGTTTTGTTAAACATTGATACAATCTACATACTGGTGCATATAATATATTGGTTTGAAGAAACCAAGATTTGGAAGTAATAGTGACTTGAACAGCTTTAACTAGGCACCTACTCCCTTCTAACAGGATCACCTTACAGTAATTTTGGACACCCTTCCCAGAAAGCGGTTGGACTTGGTATCACCTCTGGCTTAATGCCATCATGGTGATTGTTATTATTATGAACTAGTAATTAATAATAAGTGGCTGTTATTGTGAACCACGGGACCAAGCCGAGGTAAACCCCAACCCTCCAAACTTTGCAAAAGCTAGAGCCAGGGCAAAAGGTCTAAGGCTGTCTTGATAACAATGGGGGGTAGGTGGTCTACCGACAGAAGCGGTGGCAGCAATTGCACTGACTTGAACCCATTACGGCAGCAACATGGCTACTACTGTTAGCTCTGACTCGGACCCGGTAAACGTCTTGGGCTTTGTCCTCTACAATCCTAGGGATATTATGTGTGGTGTGTATATTGGACGATTAACCTTATCTAAATTACCTTACCAGGGCCTTTGGTTGCCTTGTAAGATGAATATTATTCGTGGTCACGAGAAGCCTTAATTGAGGCAAGAGAATCCTATGTGTTCGTGGTCCCTTGGCCCTCCTCCCCCTTTCTCGCTGCTTTTCAGACCCTTTACACTCACACCCTCTTCTCTTATTCCATCCTGTGATTCTGCTCTCGCATACCCTCGATCCACCCTTACTATTACAGTATTAACCCTCAAGTACATATTAAGAACAGTAGAACTAGTAACTGTGTCCAGGCACAACACAATTCTAACTTCACCACCAATGCTTTTGATGTTTTAAAGAGCCTTATCATCGATGACCTCTTGAACGTCTACCAGTGAAGATGTCCGTCTCTTCCCCGGTGATTATCTTGGCAATAAGTGAACTTATGCTGATTTGTTTGGAAATAATTTGAACGGTCAACATGTTAGTTTGTAATTAATATTTAATTATATGGCTCAGGGTTGAATAAAACATAAACAAAAGCTCCTTTTTTGATTCTTTGTCTTTGCCATTATATTTAATAATATTGAGACGACCTAAAACATTTATAAAAAAAAAGTTGTAGGGGACAGTTTAATTATCATAAATTTTAAATTATAAATAAATCCATGTTGTTTTAACTTTACTATACAAGAATTTACTATCATATAGCGGTGACCTGGTGGTCTAGGGGTAAGGTGTTAGACTTCTGTGCTGGTGGCCGGGGTTCAATCCTCGGTCCCGGCACAGATTTATCTGATTACCAAACCCTTCCTTCACCTCTGACATGATATCTTGTGAATGTGAGGAATGCCAGGCCTCCACCATGGTTCGGATTCCACGTTAAACTTTAGGTCCTTTATTTCATCTCACAATCACCCTACCATTACACATTAGCGTAAGTGCGTATAAACCGAACGGGTAGTAAGACGCAGTGCTAATAATAATAATAATAATAATAATAATAATAATTAACACATTTAAATCAAACTTAGTGCATTCATAAGTACTGATCAAATAACTATTGGTTATTACCATTAACTTTTTTATGCTGACATTCCTAGATTTATTGTAAAAAATTGAAATGAATTGAGCATTTACAAACTTGTCTAGCGACCAAAATGATAATCATACAGTTTTTATACTCTTATTAAATCACTACGATGACCACTGGTTTAATGTTGAGTAGAATATTTTAAAATATTTTAAATATAATTAGAGTTTCAAATAAATAATATTTTACTTTAGCTTATCAAGACTTTATTTGAAGGCAAACTAATATTTTTAAGAATAATATCAAGATAGTTACATAGATTTCGAGCTCTGAATAAAATATAGTCAAAGATTTCCCAATTTTTTTAGAAAAATAAGTTCAAAGGTCATATTATAGATTGATCTATATCTATAAAAACTAATATACTTTTAAAAAAGATAAGTTCATATCGAAGCAAAAGTTTTAAGTTGCAATAAAATAGTTTTAATATGTATATCAAGTGTGCTAACATTTTAATAAAAGTAAATTTAATTTTATCTTTGTAAGTAAATTTTTCTTCTATAGTATGAATTTAAATTAAACTAGCTCATACTTATTGTTTTAATAGTTTTTAATTAGATACAACATTTGACTAATATTTGCTTTGTTTAATAATCCACTCAAATTATGGAAAATTAACATCTATTACTTATATATTATCTAATAAATAAAACATCTATAAAAGATATTAAAATGTGAAACAAGTGTTTTGATAATAAAAGTACTTCTCTTAAATAATAATTTATTAATTTTACGCCTATTACTTAGACAGTTGGAAAAACCTTTGAAACATGTTTTAATGCCAGTAATAAGGTTTTTTTTATGAATCCACATACATTACTTTAACTTATTTGATTATCTCTAAAACTATAAAAAAAATTAAATACATTTTATCAAAATTATGTTTATATTGAAAGAAAACAGCCTCATGAAATAGAAACGCAAGAAGCATTACATTGGTGTACGACATTTAGTTTTAACTCATTCATAAGTTCTAAACTGTTGATTAAATTAATTTTTTTTACTACGAACGTGTAACAATTTCTTCCTCTCTGTAAGGGAATTTTAGTATTTTTTTATTGTAGAATATACGGATCTCAGCTAAATTTAAATGTTACTAGAACATTTGACATTAAAATTTGTTTACTTTATTATTTTTATTATCTGGATTAACGAAAATCATATCAAATAATCTAGCTTCACAGTAATATATGTTCATTTTTTAAAATTATTTTCTAGAAATTGATAACTCACATTTTAATCTATTTAAAGAATTAAGTAAGCTTATTTTTCTTAATTGTATTGACCTTATTCCAAGATCGTTTATATTAATTAATAATTTTTGACTATTATAAAAAGGCTGTTTCAAATCACAAAGTTTGAACATTGAACTTACAAAGTATGTTGTCATATTGGATACTGATATTTCACATTATTAATATGATTTTACTCAACATATTTTTTCACATGATTGAACAGTATATTCCTCACATTACGCTTCAGCGAAGTTCTTCTAGGTGTGGATCATCTATCGCCAATGTCCGTCAAAAAGATGATCTCAAATTTAGCTTGCTATCCAATTAATATATTATATTTGTATGAATTTGAATAGAATCTGATTCATTTTTATTTTAATCCATATTTTATTTTACGTCAAATATTATATTGACTGTATGTATGACCAATCATTTCAAAAATACGATTTATTTAATTTTTATTTTTTTCTAGTGATTGTCTTCCCGTTCCCCCTCCCTAAAAATATATGTCATTTATTGTCAAGCTAAAAATGTATTTAGGTTATAAAATTTTGAATCTTAATCATAATTTAAAAAAAATATTTCCTCAAAATCATTTTTATTTCCGGATCATTCGGATTAAAGGGCCAGTTTCATAGTCAAATTTAGTACGCCTCAAGTGCGGCGCTACACTAAATACAAGACCACACCTACCTAAACCAGAATGGAATGGGCCGTTCTCGCATAGGAAACTGGCCCATTCCATTCTGGTTTAGGTAGGTGTCGTCATGAACTTAGTGTAGCTCTGCACTTGAGGCGTACTAAATTTGACTATGAAACTGGCCCTAAAAGACATTTCTCATAAAGGTGTAAATAATGCATATAAATTTTGTAAAAAAACAACTGAATTTCGCTTTCTAAAAAACTTAAAAGTGTCCACCCGGACACAAAGTCGTCGCTATTCAACCTCTATCCAATTACCAACCCGACACTTCCCACATTTAAATCCATTGTCACTCATTCTTCCCATCAACGTCTCAGCCTACTTAACGGTCTTATTTCTTCTAATTTACCAACCAAGAATTTGTGTACATGGCTGCAATCCCCCCTGCCCTCCTTATCCTGCACACCTTGTCTATCCTGTGATGTTTGGGGATGCATACAAACCATTACGTAACTTTCTATATTTTCCCGTTTTTTCATCACTCTTAGCAAAGAATTTCTTTCACGGTACTTGTTTCTCAAAGAATATTAATTTAATTTCTTGTTACATATCCATAAAGAACATTACTGGCAATACAATAGAATTATATATTTATAAAGATATTACATTATAGAGTTTGCTTTGAGTTAAGTTTTTATTAAACTTCCATAAATTATCTGAAGCTCTGAATATAATTTAAATATATTTTCTTACGTATTGACTGTTATTTAGTAAAATAGTTCTAAATTACGTTCAACTTTAAGAAAATAGATCACATTTTACCTGACATAGGTTGAGTTATACTTCAAACGAATCAAAATCCACTATTATCTTTATTATAAACTTTTTTCGAGAATATTTTGAATTAAACCTAAGTTTCTTTTCAATATAGTTTGACAATATTTATAAAATTTAGTGTCGTGGATTATTAGATACACTACAATGTTTGTCATACACTTACAAATATTAATGCACGGAATTTGAAAATAAAATAAAAATTAGAGTCGAAGATGAATTTACAGATATGTTATTTATTAAGTTTTCTCCCACTTTCATTCCATGCAAATACGGTTACAACAGCAATTAAATTCTGATTTGTTCACCTATTAGTAGAACTATTCAGATAGTCGGGAAGGATCGTTATAAAAAAAACTATCTAAAATTATAATAATATATATATACGTGCACCACGTATTATTATTTGTCTAGACTATTCAGTATATTTATAATATTAGGACAGGTATAATGAAGGTATAATCTAAAGTAAATGTTTATATATTTGTGTATAGAGAATAGCAAAATTAGAATATAGAAATAAACACCTCAGTCCATCCACACGGGATTCGAGTGCCAACTTCTTTGTGGTCCACAACCAGGACCATACGAGACCGACGCCTTTATTTACATACCCATTTGTACGGGTAAAAAGTTATGTTAAAAACCATCTGGTAGATATTCAGGTTCGTTCGCATACGAATCTTCAATAACAAACAAAAGTTTGCTCTCCCTCTATTAGAATAATATAATGACTTGCTATTAACCCCAACTTTCAACATTCGTTTGTGAAAATAGAGTTGAAGTTTGAAGTCAACCCTTCTTCTGTTTTTCTCGTCTTTGTTGTAATGTTGACACATGGCCAGTCTATTATAAGCTCGCCAATGATCAAAGTGACTAGAAGTACTCATCGCCAACACAATTAGCGGCCCTCGTAATGACTCTGGCCAAGTAGGCGTTTGCATTTCTACGAAACAGTTTTTCCATTCAGGTAACAATAGAACATGGGAGTTCCAAAAAAGAAACTCTATCCCCTTGTGGACTCTCTCTAACAAAAGTCATCCGTCAAGTTAGTTTTGTAAGCACGTTGGTTAAAATAAAACTCTGCCCACTAAGACAACAAACATACATTTTCCTCGAATTCGTCAGTTTTACAAAAATGGGAGAACCATCCCCCTTCACCTTTCTTTCTCCCTTCTATGTGGAATGCGTGCTATTTGTTGTTGGTATAATTATGCATTATTGACTCACTTTGTTAGTTTGTTTATCTTACCATTGTTGGATTCCTTTTATTTTTCTCTCTGTCAGAATAATTTTTTTTTACCCCCATCTTTTCCAACGTGAAGTTGTGGTATTTATTTTCGTGGCGCTTGTTTATTCTTGGTCTTGTCTTGTAAATACAGCGGTGCTTGTTTGGGAACGACGTAGGATGGGGGCCGGGATGTTATAGGTCGTGTGTGCGTGCGTTCCTAGGCGTGTGTTTAAAACGCATAAAGCTAAACTCTGTAAGGAAGGTTAGAATTCAAAATCTGACATGACTTTTTAAAATTCCTTTCTTGAATATTTTATCCGTACCAGTGGGCATGGGGAGCAGGGCGTAAGTTTCAAATGGGATTGTATTACCTAAGTGGGTTCCGATTCACCTTTTGTTCCAGTGTACCTACACTTAATCCCAATTCTTTATGCCTTCCTCATCCCTAGCTTTTCAGTGTATTTATACGGCCAGCCAGGATGGATAGTAATAGGCAGTGCAGCATCAATTATTTTATATTTTTTTAATTCAAAGGTAGCTTGACCAAATTAGAGATGGACTTAATTTTTAGGGGGGTCTTATTTCATTATAGTCAAGTCTCTATAATATTTTAGTATTTGTGTTGTAGAGTAGTAATATACAACACAAATATTTGTTACAATTTATGTGTAAGAGGTTAAGCTAGTTTATTAGTAACAAAATATAAAAAGCTTAAGTTTAAAACATATTTACTCAATTATGTATATTATTTTCAACACCTAGATCAATGGATAGTTGGTGGTTTGGTTAGTTTTATATTTTTTCTTCTTTTTCAGCGCTTCCTACTTCCTATCTGGACTATACACATTTTTATTACACTTTCAGGGGTAAGGATAAGTACTGGGAAAGTTTAGAGAAAATGTACCTACATTTCCATAGAAGGTAACTGAGAGGCAATTTAGGAAAAAGCACTTTCATGTACATCAAGTCGGGACTCGATTCCTTGACCTCCCCATCGCAGGTTATTCCACGTGCCCACCAATGAAGGTTTTCTTTTTGTGTTCGTTTTAATTTTATATCTACATAAGTGGACTTATAGTTCAAGGCACTACCCCAGGTTATAGTTTATGAAGTTGTGGGGATCCTGGTATTATGCACTTTGGGGTGAGTTTACAAATTTGACTTATCACTCTAAGTCTTCCCATTGTCTCAATATTTTTGTCACCCTGCTTCGGTGGCCGTAAGGTCTAAGGTGCTACTACTCCCTCAATAAACTAGAGTTTAGACTGCCGATGACAAGAAAACCGAGGTTCGAATCTTGGTCGGGTGTACTGAGGGTGGTTTTTCCAAAATTATTTTCCACTCTCCCTTCACGCAAATGCTGGTAAACATCTTTTACATGTAACCTTCCTAATACCTAAAACCATTATCGTAATTAGTGCACAAGCTTATAATCCTAGCTATACATACACACACACACACACACATATATATATATACTAGCCAGTGCACTCTTCACCTAAGACAAACCCCCTCATCACTAATTCATAAAAGTAGGTGAAAAATGAAACGTTGTGTTAAAGCCAACAAGTAAACAAAAACTTTTTTTTACAAATTTGCATTTTTTTTGTTTAAAATTATTTAAATTGTTATTTTGAAAAATATATTATGTTTAATTTCATTTACTATAAAAATGGTTTTATTTTTATCTTTTTTAAACCCTAATATTACATATTTTATGCCTCAGGCTATGCGAGATAAAACATTCTATTATAATAATTTAATAACATATTCTGCTCAGATTTGTTATCATAATTCTTTTTAAAATGAAGATCTGAGTTTGTGTGTATGTATATGTGTAACCCCCAAGTTTTTAAATATTTAGGCTGTATGAATAAGAATAATCCACAATTGTGTTTATTGCCACATAAATCTATTGAACCAAATATTCACGTTAAGAAATAATTTATATAATTTATTCTTCGTTCATTGACAACCAAGTTTTTAAATAAAATATTAATTTGAAAATAAATATATACTATATTAAATATTCACTAATTACTATATTATGTTTATTCTTAATTATTTAACTCGTTATAATTTCAATGAATATCCACACACAAAGGTCAAATTATTGGAATTACGGGAATGTTCGTATAGGAGAGAGTACATATCAGGATAAATCCTGGATAGCTCAATGATAGAGAATTGGCAAGATTAACCGTGTCCAGGTGTTATTTTAAACTATTTTAAATTAATTCTTATAATGTGTTTAATGCATTTTAATATCCGCTTGAATACCCCTTCTCGATCTAAAAAAATGTGCTTAGAAAAGTAGAGATTATTGGATCGTAAGACATGTTTGTATCCATATATATATATAAAAATTTACCTAAATACATGATTCCATTGATTCCTTTTGGCCTCTTTGAGCCAAAGTTATGATTTTGCGTTATTAAATAACTATCAAATTAAGGAATCAAAATAAATTTATTTGACTCTCACAAGCATGGTCCTAGGTAAAAAAATCTGGCTTAAAGTTATTAATACTTATCACTACGCACCAAATATATCTGACCCACCCATTTTGGTGGCCGCAGGGGTCTAACGCGCTATTCTGGGAGTAAACCTAGACTGCCAATGATGGGGAGAACAGGGTTTGAATCTCAGTCAGGTGTACTGATAGTAGCTTTTTCCTAAATGTTTTTCCATTATCCCTCTACTCAAATGTGGGTACACGTCATAGAAATATAACCTTCCTCATGTATCAAACCATTAGTGTAATTATTATATAAGTGTTTAATCCAAACGTTTAGTAAAACGCGGTGCTTAAATTATTATTATTTTTATTGTTATTAATATTTGACTCTTAATTTAATTATTTAGTTTCACCTTTGTTGTAGCCTTTGCTACGTTATAATATAATTGATAAGTTTTACTTGATGCTCCCCACATCGCTGGGCAAGTGGACTGAATATCGGACTCGTCCAGTCTTGGGGAGGTCAGTGTTAGAGTCCAGTCTGGGTGTAGTGAGGCTGTAGTTTATCATAAATAGTTCCCAACACTCCCTTCGTGCAAGTGGGTGTACAACTCCGCTAAATTCTAGTAGATGCATTTCATACAATATCTGTAGAACAACTATATATGTAAAAAAAGTAATTAAATCTAAGTTCACTTTTTAAATAATCTCTGATCTTTATTTTACTAAAAAGAATATTACATTTCAATATACACGTCTTGACACCTTCTATGTGACACTCGTATAAAGGCAAATATATGATTAGTATAGTTTTAATATTTGATTTTAACAAAAATACCGTGGATATTTTCTATATTTTGGACCTCAGTTACATGAGACATCGACATTCAGGTGTATATATGCTTGATATGTCACTATATGTTGTGTATTTAAAGTTTGGTTTATATCGTGTTGGCTTATTTAGTTTAAAGGACATTATGGACACGCATAAGGAACAACTAAGTATGGAACTCACTATAAAAAAATGTTTAATGAATAATATGAAGCTGTCATATTCTAAAATATATAATTTTATCCTCACTGAAACCGCACAAATGATATCTAATCACTGAACCCACATCGATAGTCACATGGTTGCGGAGGTGTGACTCTTGGAGGAAACTAGATTGACGTTGATGGAGAGCTTGGAGTTACAATTCCAGTCGAGTGCTTATTCTTAGATAGTTTCCCACTCTCCTTTCACGAAAATGCAAGTGCATTCAATATGTACCCAATAAGTATAAATATAAAGATATCCCTGATGGTTTGTAAGACAAGTCACACAAAATTAAAAACTAATCCTCAGGTTAAGATATATTAATTAATAGATCGCTTGCTTTCTTAAATTAACGATTTTGTAAAATAGATAATGTTTTTTACGCCGCGTTTCACTATACATAGTACTATCCACTTTTTTACAATAATTGGTAAAGATGAGGAAAGTAGAATAAATATAAAATATATTCATATTTTAATGGATTAAGATTAGGAAAAATCAATTATAGTAAACTCATCCAAGACTCAAACCTCTATCTCCCCGTTACTGGCAATCCAGCCTTTTTCAATATGTAGACTATATTATTATTATTAGAACCGCGTCTTACTACCCGTTCGGGTTATACGCACTTACGCTAATGTGTAATGGTAGGGTGATTGTGAGATGAAATGAAGGACCTACAGTTTAACGTGGAATCCGAACCACGGTGGAGGCCTGGCATTCCCCACATTCACAAGATGTCTTGTCAGAGGTGAAGGAAGGGTTTGGTAATCAGATAAATCTGTGCCGGGACCGAGGATTGAACCCCGGCCTCCAGCATAGAAGTCTGACACCTTACCCCTAGACCGCCAGGTCACCGATAAATACTGTAGACTATAGACTATAGACTATGTAACCACTGATTTGGTTTCAATATTATTATCTATATTTGAGTTAGAGACGATTTTTGTTACATAACTTTAAAAATAGGTTTATCATTCTTAAGGAAATAAAATAGAAAATGTGATTGCATAAATTTGAAAACCTTGCTACGAACAAGGTTTTAAATAAAAAGCACTTTCGTGTTCAGATCAGAACAGTAGATTTATCTTTCAAGCGGAAAGTAGTTTGAAGTAGGCTCTAAAGCAAAGATTTTATAATAAGATCGACTATTCATTTCCATTAAATCAACCATAAACATTATTTTTTTAAGAACATACCAACAATCAATAACACTTTTCTTCACCTAAGTCATGTCAATGGTCTACTTCCTTACCTTAACCATTAGTACATGGTTACACTATTTATTTTCTTATCTTTATTAGTACACTTAACACAGTGGTCATTAAGGGGCCATCTAGGGGATGCGATAAAAGGTCAATTTTTTTTGCGATTTTTATAGCAACACAATTTTTTGACCAAAATTTAATTAAATAGTGCTGCAGTAGAAACATATAGTTTAATTTTATGTAAATGGTAGAATAATAAAATCTTGAATATCTCTCACTGGTTTCTTGAAATTTAATGAAAACTTTTCTTTTTAGTTAAAAAGTTTCTCATAAAATGCCGCTGTGCTGGTTAATGATATTAAAGAACTGTTGATATCACCACATGAATAAAATTAAACTCTATGTTTCTACTGGAAAGATATTTTATTTATTTTGGCCAAAATAGGTTTTGCTATAAAAACTGCAAGAATACTGCCCGAATTCATTTTATACATTTCCACCTTAAAATCTTAATCTCAAAATGAGATGTTGAAAAAATTAGTAGAAAGAAATGTACGTAAACCATCGTGGAGAGAGAGGGTAATAAACCTACAGGTAATATTTCAAATCATACTTTACTTAGCTGCTCTAGGATATCCGCATATTTACCGTAGTTGGTTAGGGATGGTTATTAAAGAATAACTTAAAGATAATGTGGGGAATGCCAGGCCTCCACCGTGGTTCGGATTCCACGTTAAACTGTAGGTCCTCCATTTCATCTCACAATCACCACTACCTCTACACATTAGCGTAAGTGCGTATTACCCGAACGGGTAGTAAGACATGGTGCTAATAATAATAATAATAATAATAATAATAATAAACCTAAAGATATATTCCCGCATTTGCAATTAGGGAGAGGGGAAAAAATTTAGTGAAAGCAACTCTCGATACATTCGACCAGGATTCCAACCCCTCATTGACCATCAAACATATCATAAGAGTGACATTGACTTTGATAGTCTTGGGGTATATTTCTCGCCTCGAAATCATGGGCCCGGACTCAGCTAGGATCGAAGGTGATTTATCGCGCGATAAGAATCCGTAGCACAACTTCCTTCGGAGTAGAAATAGAGTCGTTGGGCCCATGTCATTTGTGGCACGTAAAAGAACCTTGGAAGGTATGTGAAAATATTTCTCCTGGCAAAATTGGTAGACCCTTTCGCTCTCACTCATAGAAATTCTCGTGAACTGGTATAATCAGTCGGCTCAGAACGTGCACGTTAGATACTTCAATTAAATGAAAAATAAATATATATGCAAGAGTGACTACTTAGAACCTCTGATGACCGAAGTGGATGGATTTTTTACCTCGACTTCTTACTACCAGTACTACCCTTCAGGGATGTACACGAACGTACTATTTACTAGCTAAGCTAATGATTTAGGGATGATAAAGGTTAACTCTATAGAAAGTGTGACCAAAATTACGTGGAGGGATGGTGAGAAAAATCAAGTTTCAGTACGTACGACAGGAGTTCGAACCTAGATGTCCCCATAAATGACAATCCAACCTATTGTAAAAGTAAAACCTTGGAACTTTGTGGTCACCGATACGGGTGGAAATGGTGTTGAGGTCACGGGTGTTGAGAAGGTGCGTTTCGGTGACCCTCCGAGCAGTGGGATAAGCTTCAGTAACTGAAGCTGCTTCAACGTCCAGCTCACGTGACGGGAAACAACCAATCGCCTTCCATGTGATCTTCTTGCTGAAACCGCGGGGAACAATAATAGAGTGTGAACGCTTTCTTCCTGCTTTGGTTTCTAGCCTTCTCTGTGTAGGGTCAAGAGATGGACACAGGCCGGCTAGCTGACTGGCCAGCTCATATGCGCACAGGATGAGCTCGACCGACAACACATCTATTCACGCAATCAAATATACCAGGGTGAGAACTCGGTACCAGTGGCGTTCGGTGACATTGTTTCAAAGAGGGGGAGCAATGTTTTTACGAGAGTGTATTCAACCATTATATATATAACCTCCAATCACTGATTGTTGTGTCGTCCGATCAAATCAAGTGCCCTACGTAAGATATTTTGACCTTCAGAATTTTACAATCCCTTCGACCAAAAGTATTTGATTTTCGGTTTATAGTATAAAAAGAATTGAAATTAACTCAGCTGTGTGAGGTTAATATCTGTTGTACAACGCTCCTTGAAGTAAACAGTAGAATGTATCTATTATGTATTCGATCTTAGGGGTCTTGCGGTGAAGTTCTCACATCAGGACCCGATGTCCGTGGATTCAAACTCAGATGGGGGTTGACACATTTTTCTTGAGCCTTAAAATTCGGTAGCATAGATTCCTTCAGAGAGTAAGTAAAGCCGTTAGTCCCTTATTGACTATGGCATGTAAAAGAAATTCGTGAGGTATGTGAAAATACCTTTTCCAGCAAAACTGGTAGGCTCTTTAGCTCTCGTTTGTAGAAATTCTCGTTTGAGGAATGATGATATAATCAGTTGGCTCATAAACTGCACGTTAAATAATTCAACTAAATGAAAAATGAAATATATGTATCTTTGCGGAACCACTTTACCTGGTTGGCCCAGCGTTTTTTCAATCAAGGATACACGAAGTTATAAAAATAGTGTGGTAGGCATCAATAATAAATTACAAATATCATTTATATATATAAAATGTGAATCAAATAATACACATTCATAATTAAAATGAAACAAATAAAGGTGATTTTTCTTTTAAAAGTTTTTTTTTTTTTAATTTTGCTTACACTCTCACTATCCGTTCTGGCTGTAAGTATTAAAAGTTGTTCAATTATTTGGCAACTATTCTTTGAAAAAAATATAAGTGTTTAAATTCTTTATATCTACTCTAAATTATTATGGAAGAAATATAGGGATTTTTACTTTCTCTTAACACCTCGGAAATAGAAATATTGTGATCGTCCTAGATTTTGATAAATGTCGACGTTTAATTACCCCCTGAAACAAAACAAAAAAGTTGTTTACGCAATGTCGTCTGTTGGTCTGTGTGGCTATATCTTACCCTAGAGCCAAAACCATTTTATTGATAGGGATAAAACTTAGTTTCTAGGGTTTTCATAAGATTACCCAGAGGAATCTTTGGAATTCGATAACCAACCCTTCGACTAAGGCTAGTTTACTCAAGGGAAAAGAGAGAAAATTGATTTTTTCAACATTAGTTTTAACAATTTTGATTTAACTTATGTATAGGCATTGTTTAACATTAAAAATAAGATTTAAATTCTAGTATTCCCATTAAAATAACTTTAAGTGCTCTTTATAAAAGGAGAACTTTACAATTTTGATCATATCTTTGCAGTTATTTGAGATAAGATATAACTGGTCAATTTAAAGTTTTAGTACTTCTAAAAATTTAACTCTTTTATTTATATATATATATTTTTATAAAACTAATAGTCTGTGAGATATAAGCTAATTTTTATTTCTTATGTGACTCGTTGAAACAAACATTTAATTGCTATTCTCTTTGATGAACAGAGATGTTCCTTTTTTCTCAATTTTTCTGTGAAAATGTAAATTATTTCATATATACACTTTAATGCAGCTTTTCTGAAAAAAAAAATTGATTCACAAATCTTTCCCATTCCCTTTCTCCAACATAAGCGAGAAGAACATTTACTCCGAAAAGTAACCCGTTTGAACCAATCTACACATGACTTTTGGCGCATTTCTATAAAGTATAGCTCATCTACGTTGGTATTGTATGCGATTTACAACAAGCAGAATGTTATTTATTGCAAATGTTGGCTGGAAGTATTATTAGGATCTTTTTATAATGATTTTAATTGATAATGTAGAATTACAAATTAAATAAAATGTATTTCCGGACTAGGTTAACATTAATGACTTACGGCCAATGTTTGCAATAAAGAATTATTATTACTATTATTAGCACCGCGTCTTACTACCCGTTTGGGTTATACGCACTTACGCTAATGTGTAATGATAGGGTGATTGTGAGATGAAATGAAGGACCTTCAGTTTAACGTGGAATCCGAACCACGGTGGAGGCCTGGCATTCCCCACATTCACAAGATGTCTTGTCAGAGGTGAAGGAAGGGTTTGGTAATCAGATAAATCTGTGCCGGGACCGAGGATTGAACCCCGGCCGCCAGCACAGAAGTCTGACACCTTACCCCTAGACCGCCAAGTCACCTGCAATAAAGAAAATTCTTCCCTATGTCAGTTCAACTTCCACCGTAGATGAGTTACAAATGGGAGAGATTTTGGAACAACCGACATAGGACGTATATACAGAGATAAACATAATTCTTCCTATTAACTATGCCAACCAAACCTAACCTAACCGTCAGGCGAATTCCCTCAGTTTTTGAAGATCCAAACTATCATAACTTAATCTAGTCTAACCAATTGACGATATCCCTTAATTTTTGTAAACCTAACCAAAAATAACTTTACCTAGTCTTACAATTATTTCAATTCCCTTTCACTTTCACAAACAAATTTAACCTAACCTAGCTACCAGGCGATTTAACAGTATGCCTTCCATTCCTAGCTTTAAAGTAAATGTTAGGGTGGCGTTTATTTTCTTAAATGGTGAGTATTTTGTAGAACAAATCAAATAAAAAAATCTTCTGTTCACACATAAATGGTTTCTCCCTCTCCCTCCACACAAATGCTTGTATAATTCCTTTAAATTCTACACTACTAAATACTAACATATAGACGTAATTGATATATTATATGCTCACAACCCTACAGAGAAGTGAAACTCGATAAAAAAAAATTATAAAAACAAATATTTCTATAAACGATACAATATTTGGTCCCCTAGTCTTTAATTTATCACCGTAAGAGGGTAATCCCCAATTATAACAATGATCAATTGATTAAACACTATGTTAAAAATCAAACCCCTAACACTTTGACTATCTGGTATATGCACGACCAACGGAGCTAAGGTGTCAGAAATTCTAAAATATAATAAAATAATAATCTACCATGATAAAAAGAGATAATTTTTTCCTTAAAGAGCAACCAATTAAAACAATTTTAAAAAATACCCATTTCAGTAGTCAAATGTTCTAGTGCAGTGTTTATCAAAGTGTGATCCTAAGGATCCCAAGAAATATAGTAATAATAGCAATTTAAAGAATGTTGGTCATACATATCACAAATATTTGAAATGTAAAAGATTAAATATGAAATATTCATACTATGCTCTATTTATTTACTCGGCAGACATACTTAACATAGACACGTAATTCTTTATAACCTCAAGTAAGAAAATCCGAACTATTAATTATTATACAGAACTCCGAGATTTAGAAAGTAAAAAAAAATATCGAACAAATGTGGCTTACTAATTCAATGTAATTAAATGATTTTTCTATTTTTAATTTAATAGATTTATGTTTGTCTTGTATGTGTAGTGCTAAAATGAAATTGACCCAAAAAAGGTTTTTCCTCCATAGATTTCAAACCCCCTTCACGCCCCCTTCCCTAGTCCCAGAGCCCTGGTGGTCTTCCAGAGCGCATTACTTACATTTGATGGCTCTCTATATAATTAAAAATTTGAGGAGCACTGCTCTAGGGCATAGCTCTCACAATATACTGGACTACCCATGGCAAAGAGACAGGGGTTTGAACCCCGGTAGAGTGTATTGAGGGTATTTTTCTCGATAATTTCCCATTCGCCCGCCATTCGAATTCAACCGTCCTCATCCCTATCACATTAGCGTTATTATTTAAGATCATACTATCCAAACGTGTCTATTTAAGGAGGGAGTGTAGGGAACGCAAGTTAAGGGCAGTATTATTACAGTTTCCAAATCAATACTCTTTATGGCAAAAAAAAAAAGTTTTCTCCACATGTTGGTATCAACATTTCTTGAATATCTATCCAAATTGCCTAGAATGACAAGTTTCTCTCTTCATTTAAAGATTTTCTCATCAAATGCTGATATGATCATTAAATATATTCAACAACTATTGATATCACCATGTGGATGAAACTAAATTCTAGGTTCCTACTGGCGCGATATTTGATTTATTTAGCCCAAAAACATATTTTGTTTAAACAACTACAAAATCACTTACCCCTAACTCGCGTTTCCATAATCCAAGTAGCACTTTATCTTACTTTTTTATTATTCCCTTCCCCCATGTAACACCATGGAGATATTTATACTGACCTCCACCCCCATACCCTCTAATCTGTCTTGTATAACTTTTCACATAAGGAGTAAATTTCATTATTGTGACACTAAATGAGGGACTCAAATTTAATACAAATTACAAAATGAAGTATGTTTACTAACTGTGAAAACATGAACAATAATGATCTTCTCCACATTCAGATATAAGTATGATATATGTTTACGTAACACTGTGACGTATCCACCGTCACCCAATGTAACACCATGTAGACATTAAGATCACTACCCCCTCCCCCCTCCTCCATCCACAAATAGCGATATATGGTTTATAGATGACCCCCAGACTTAATTCAAATATGTATTTAATAAATAGTTTATTATTGTTTACTTGTTTTTAACAAATTCTTGGAGCTTACTCCCCTGATTTCGTTGCGAAATCTTGAATATAATTATCGTATTTCAAGTATAATTTTTACAGACCATAAAATTATATCATGCTTACTATTTTATTGCTTATTTAATAATTATTCTTTGTGTTAAATTTTTTTTAAGCTTTTAAATCTAACTTGTTCAAGTCAGTTCTAGCTTATTTTTAAAACAATACAGACACTTAACAGAACAACCGGAAATATTTGTAAGTGTATTTAAGGGATTATTTTTTTCGAAATAAAGCTGTGAGAAAATATATATAAATGATATAGTCATAAATAAATTATATTTATTTCTTGATTAACTTAAATAGCCAAGGTTGTATTAATAAACCTAAGCAACTGAGGTAGGTTAGGAAACATACCTTTCGTTGCCTCTTACTACCGGTCTGGACTGTCCACAGTGAACTACAATAATGGGTATGGTTTAATAAAGATATGGCATGCCTATTTAGAAAAATGTATCCACACATGCGTGTACCGATAGTGGGAAGCCATTAAGGAAAAAAATACCCTAAGTACACCTGACCTATAGGTTCGAGTCTTGACCTACGAAGTTACCGGTAACACAGGGTAAATTAACGTGGTTTATCACGTGCCAATAATATACGGATCTCTCGGCCTTCTAAAAATGTCCGAATGGGCTTAATGATGTATCCTTTAAAACAAATATGATGTGTACTGTCCTAAATAATTTTTTATCTATCTCACAGGCTTATAAAATAAGGTAGTTTGATATTTTACTACAATGTTTGAGTAAAAAAGGAATTTTGGTCATTATCACTAATAGTACGTTTATTTGCATCATATTTCCTGATAAATAATTGCACGAAGTATAAATAAAATTGGTAATCTTAAAGAGGAATGCAAGCGTGTGTAGAGTCTTGAACATCCGTGGGTAAACCCTCAAGGCTAGTGGTTAATACACCAGTTTGTTCTTCAGCTAGACTCATCCCTCTGTCCTTTCCAAGTACTACGTAATAAAATATATTCTTACTCTAGTGATATTGTATAACAAGTCAGAAAATAGCACGATGGCTGCTAAGCACAAACTAAGCATAACAAAAGTAAAACTTCTTTATCGACAAGAACGGTGTGTTAGTTATCTGAACGTCCAGAGTGACATAGCGGGTACATAATATTCTAAATATATGTACAAACTCTAACTGCGCCGCGTTATTTTGCTAGAGCGTATCGTTTTTCAGATCTATGAAGTCATCATTGGTACTATTTTCATTGCGGCTTACTACCCAGCTAGTTTAACAATATATTAACACTGATCGTGTTGGGATTAGAAAGATAGGATTTAAAAGAAATATACTTGTATTTGCGTGGAGGGACTGTGGAAAATCATATGCAGTATAGTACTGGTATTCGAACCCTGAAATCATCGTTAGCGTCAAACCAGGCCACAACTACCGATTTGGGATGATTAATATACTGAATAAGTACACTTTCTGACTATAAAGTAATTCTTTAGTAAATTATAAATCGTCAACAGCTGTATGTAAGTTTGAATTAAAATTAGATTAATTTTGACTTTTTTGCGGTGGATGGTACAAAGTAAATTAGGCCTATTTAAATTTTAAATCTTAGGGCATTTTTAACCAACTCTGTTCATGGAAGACAAGAGATGGTAAAAGAAATTTTATGAAAAACACTGACAAATATTTTCTAATAAAGTATAATATCTAGAGTTTTCCCTTTATTATTTTGTAATTTAGTTAATTTTATGATATATTAATAACCTGTTAGTCAATTTTACTTAAACATAATAATTTGTTTCTCTGCCAACTTCCTCAAAAACTATTACAAAATACATATACATGTAGCTTATTGTTTTCGGTCCCTACCACTAAGCCTTCACTCATACACGCACAAATACACACAACACAATACATTAATGCTTTTTGGCAGCAATAATGTTTTGAGGTTTTTCCTAATTTCTCAATAAATTTGCTACTTTCTGAATTATATATAGATTAAGGACATTGTTGTTTCATGGAATTTATAGAAAGTTGTTCAGCTTATATATTTTTTGATTATAAGTATTTTGCTATATTTATATATACAGTATTATAACACTATCCAAGATTTTTAAGAGAATGTGTCACCCCACGGATAGCACCTAATATCAGTAAGTAAAACAGCTCAAACAGGAAGTCAATTCAGTTTGTGAATCTCTTAATTTTACTTTTTATAAACAGTGGCAAAGAGCCCAGTGTAATAATTTTATTCTATTTTAAAAATAACAATCAAATTGAAAAAATATTATTTTACAATTAAAAAACTACTAGACAAGTTTCATTGTTGTCAAGTAGGAATGCAGAAAGCCACACTTTGATATGTTTTCTGATTAGATTGTTACCTAGTATTTAATAACCCTGATAATCAGAAGTAATGTGAAGGCCTATTGATCTAATGTCCCAATTTGACTCTTTGGACAGCACCCTTTCATTTTTTACATAGGTAGTAATTTCATTTTTTATGATTTTTTTGTGTAGGCCCATTGATCCACGCCCTGATGCAACTATTTCGAAAAACAACTTCAATATTTTTTCATAGCCATTCTAGTTTTCATTTTTTTTTGTTCTATGCCTCATTTTAATTTGGATTTATCTCCCCATTTGAATTTTTTTTAATCCCTAAGAAGATAATATATATTATTTGGGGGCGTTGGTCCTATAACACTTTGGGGGTTTTATTTTGTTCAAATTCCTGAAAGGGTGTTGTGCCTTGGTTTAGCCAGAATTACATTTTTAATAGATTGGGGCCCCAAGCTGCAGACCATGGTAATACAGTTACTTTCTCGATTAAAGTTTGTTTGGGACTGAGTTCTGTGTGTAGACCCCGTCAGTCCCATTTTCTTCTCCTACTCAGAATATCGCAACCCTGATTACGTTATAGCTTACTTTGGGAAATATGACAGAAATCTGGTGCTGGTTTTGGTACATGACATGCCGACATGACATGACATTATTAAAGTTGGTCATAGATGATGACATCGCCAGAATTCCACAACTCTGATGACGTTATAATTTATTTTGGGAAATATGACTCCTGATTGATTACAACCCTGATCTCACACTCCATACTGTTGCTTACATCATATTACTACTATTAGCACCGCGTCTTACTACCCGTTCGGGTTATACGCACTTACGCTAATGTGTAATGGTAGGGTGATTCTGAGATGAAATGAAGGACCTACAGTTTAACGTGGAATCCGAACCACGGTGGAGGCCTGGCATTCCTCACATTCACAAGATGTCTTGTCAGAGGTGAAGGAAGGGTTTGGTAATCAGATAAATCTTTGCCGGGACCGAGGATTGAACCCCGGCCGCCAGCATAGAAGTCTGACACCTTACCCCTAGACCGCCAGGTCACCTTACATCATATTAGTTTGTCAACCAGCACATTGCCATGACGGTTATGGACCTATTCACACATGCCAAAGGTAGATATCTAACTGAAAAAAAATTTGTTTAGCATACTGTTGTTAGAGAGCCCCTTAATGCACATACAAGTATTGGTATAATATACTATTGCTAGAGATACCCTGTTTGCTCATACATTTATTGAAGTCAACTTGAAATTATTTTTTGGAGTAATGGCACCATCATAACGTTGAAACTCTGAAGGTCTTGCACCAGAGTAGCGCTGAGTATTCTAGACAAGTTTAAACAGGAAAATGGGTGTTCAGCATAGATCGTTGACCCTTGGTGTATCAAAGCACTCACTTGTTTGCATCATCTTGATGTGTCGTATATTATAGGTTGGGTGAACATTAACACGAGATGTTGATACAGGCTTAAAAAGATCATGTGGGATGTTACCTGGATATTGCATCCCCGGTGTGACGTCTGGTACCAGTTTAGCAGTGATTTTACTAGACATGCTGAAACAGGGAAATTGGAGTTGGTGAAACATGTTTTTCTTTTTAATAAAACACAATATGATAGACATATATTTAATTAGAATCAACAATATAAATTTTACACAAATGTTGAATAGAATCGTGACGTGACGTGTACACTCGTATCGCGATCAAATTTAATAAATTGCAAACTTTTTTTTTAGCTCACTATTACTATACATGAACTTTTATTTTCAACTGACATTTTTCTGTACTATAATCACTGTACAAAGTATCTGTGTGTTAATAGCTGAATCACACATAAAAGAGGTAGTTTTGATTGAAAAGAGCGTACTGAGGGTAGCGATATTTTAAAAATCTAGGGGTATTTTTGGGAGCCAATAATATGTTGAACATATGTTATACTTTGTTTAACATATTGTTGGCTCCCAACATAATTGATCAGATCTTTTAAAAAAAATTAACCATGTTCCACCATATTAATTCTAATATGAAGGCTAGGCTATCAAAATGAGACGCACGTGGCCAATGTTTTTCACACACCTTGGCCCCCTACATGAATTATGGAAAGTTGAAATGAGGGTACATAAAACTGCACAGAAATTAGCACCTTGACTATTTTTTGTTTATCTAATTTTTGGGCGTGTGTCTACTGGCCTTGGCTAATATTAAGGATGAATTGAAGAAGATAGATTATTATTATTATTATTTTAGTACCGCGTCTTACTAACCATTCGGGCTGTATGCACTTACGCTGGTGTGTAATGGTAGGGTGATTGTTATATGAAATGGAGGACCTACAGTTTAACTTGGGATCCGAACCACGGTGGAGGCCTGGCACTCCACACATTCACAAGTTGTGATTAATACACGTTTGGTCAGAGGTGAAGGAAGGGTTTGGTAATAAGATAATTCTGTGCCGGGACCGAGGGTTAAACCCCTGAAACCCAGCACAGAAGTATTGACACCTTACTCCTAGACCTACAGGTCACCTAGAAGATATAATTTAAAGAAAATGTAATCTCATTTTCATAGAGTTGGAGTGGGAAACCATTTAAAAAAAACCTTTGGTACACTAGGATGAATTTTTAATACTGAATTCCCGTCATTACCAAATAAGTAGCGTATAAACCGAAATGAAAGTAAGACACGGTAGTAAAAAATTATAAATTCCATACCAGATCATAAGACCACTTAGGCCCAAGTCAAGCAATTCAGCTCCATACCAGTGAGCGTGTGGACCAGGAGGTAAATCTCAATTTATCTCTTATTTGCTCGTAACGAGGAGGTTGGGGTTAAAATATCAGTAGGGTGTTCTGAGGGAGTTTTTCCTAAGTAAAGTTCTAATCTATCGCCTAGTAAATGCAAGTACACTTGAAGGGTACAAGGGTAAAAGCTAGAAAGTCACAGTACACACATTCTCCAAATTTTATATCTCCAACTATATATTCCAGGGTAACACATTTAATAGTATATTAAACTACATTTTTAGGACAACATTTTTTTTGGTCTCAAACTACCTTTTCCAGTACAACAAATTTTATATATCAAAATATATTTTCCAGGACATCAAATTTTATATCTCAAACTAAATTTTCCAGGACAAAAAATTGAATATATAAAACTACATTTTTCAGGGCAGCAAATTTTATATATCAAACTACATTTTCCAGAACAACAACTGTTATATAACAAATCACATTTTCCAGTACAACAAATTTTATATATTAAATTACATTTTTCAGGACAACAAATTTGATATCTCTGACTCCATAAAAAAACCAGCAGATAGTGTTTTTTAGTTAATTTAAATATGACAGAGACCTATTTTAACCAAAATGTAAGGTGAATTAGAAAGGTCTCATAATTGTCTAACAGATGTCAGCACTAACTCAATTTGAGTTAAAATTGGACCTTCCCTCCTTTTCCTTTGTACCCTTCACTACCTCCCTCTTATCCCCATAATGTAAATATGTGGATATCCCGGAACCACAAGAATAAAAGATACGGTGCACCACACTGACTTTATTCGCTTTTGTACTAAAAACACGTAAGATTTGTGAAACAAAACCAAAGATTTCTACATGGTTGTAGAAACATTGCACCAAAGATCATAATTGAAATAATATACACTGTTACTTTCTCTGTGGAATTATGAACTAGGATCACTGTCACAGAAAAATTGAGAAAATAGAAATATCTTTGTCCACCAAAGAGCATTCGAATCAAATTCCTTTTTAAAGAACTTAATTTAAAAGTATATATATATATTTGCCTATAGCTCAGAAATGATTGGTTTTATAAAATATATTTCAAATAAAAGATTTGTATCTTTAATAGTAATACAACTTTTTAATGATAAGTTATTTTGTATCTCAAATAGTTTGCAGAGAAATAATCAAAGTTTGAATATTTCCATTAAGTAAATAACTCTCAAAATCATTTTCATGAGAAAATGAGAAATTACATCCTGTTATAATGATAAATAGTGTTCAGATATAAAATTTAATCAAAATATTTTTAAAGTGAATTTCTAGAAAGTCGATTTTTTTCTATTTTTACCCTTCACTGAACTACCCTTAAGCTTAGGTTTGGATAACTAATTCCAAAATTCTATCAGGGGGACCTTATGAAAACCCCAAATACCAAGTTTTAGCTCAATTGGAAAAAAAAGTTTCAGTTCCATCCCGAGGTACAGACAGACAAACGGTATTGTGAAAACAATTTTTTCTGTTTCAGGTGGTCATTAAACGTCGACATTAGTCAAAATCTTGAGTTCGACATTTTTTTTATGTTAACAATACTTTCTCTCCTATCTGTCAAGAGAAATTAAAAAATTGATCTGGATCCAGGTCTTACATCACAGTTGTTGTTAAATGATAGTGGAACTAGCACAGCGAAATATTAAAAGTGTTTTAAAAAAAAATACATTTAATATTATTTTAAACTTTTTTTTGTGCCCTTAATGCGATATATGATTATAGCTTAGTGGTGCGTCCAGGCTAGTCAAGCTTGGTATAGAATTTATTTATTTAATTCTAACGTATTGAATTAATTTATTTAATTCTAACGTATAGAATTAATTTATTTAATTTTAACTGAAGAACCTACTGTAAGGCCTGCACACTAATGACCTAGAGTCTAGGTCAGTAGCTAGGATGGCCACATAGAAAAGCTCTCTGATTGGCTTAGAACTGGCAACGTGACCACGCCCCTCGCTTTCTGATTGGCTGTTGGTTCTCCCCTACTCCTGACCCCCTCCTCCTGACACCCTTTCCAGTGTTCCAAACTTGTTTATTCTTGTCTCATTTGTTTTTTTTATTTGTGCTCATTGGTTATTTATTCATTGGTTTTTTTATGTCTGGGTAGGATTGGGATGGGTCGTTGAAGTTTTATATATTATTATTTATTGGCGTGCAATCCACAGCGTCGGGAGCTCCTCCCGTGGCACCGGCACGGTAAACGAACATCTTCTGACGATAGTGTAGCGTAAAGAGAACATTGGCTCCCTCTCACAAGACACTGTTGTACTACCTTTCACTTCCCGGAACAAGCAGCACGAACCTCTCCTGACGACCGTTTGGGGTAGAGTGTGATAAATGGTTCCTCTGCTTTGAGACCCCGTTTACTTCCCCTCACTCCTCCCTCCTTCAAGGAATGTGTCGCAACCCTCTATGCGGTAATGGGTTTTCCCTGATGGTTGGCACCAGTTTGGTGGCTCGACAAGACAGGATTAGAACAAGACCTTGAATGATATCAAAATGGATTTTTCCTAGTGACTGGACCCAGTTTGGTGGCTCGACAAAACAGGAATAGAATTGTGACCTTGAAACCGTGAGCTAGGTCATTGAACCTGGCAACTCTCCCCACTGCAATGAGTTTTACCGGTGTCGTCATCGCAACCCTCGCCCCCTATGTGGTAATGGGTTTTTCCTGCCACTAGAGAGCATTGACACAACTCTGATTATGCACAATCAGGGGCCTCGGAATACTCAGCTAGGTGCCGCTTTCCCTCACCCCAAAAGTCTACTAAAATTGGTTGTTCAGTATCGTCCGTCAACATGCGCGGATGTAAGTATCCGTCATGGATCGGAGAAGTAAGGTAGAAATGTTCCAGCGTTTACGTGGAGAGAAGGAGAGTAGAAAACCAAGCGATATTCAAACTCGCAACCTCTCACGTCATAACTAGATGAGTTAAACGTGGGCAAAAGTCTATGTATTAATTATGATAGCGTGGTACGTATGATTAAGAAATTATTCCGGAGGGAGAAATACCAACAGTTTATCCAGCAAGGATTTGATTTCCCCTCACCAAAATTAAATGAGGATGACATTTATATGGCGTGCCCAAAATGATTTGAACTTCGATATATTTAGCGCCGCTAATTTCTCTTAGAACGGTTGTACCTCCTTCCGAGTGCACCCCGCATTTGCGAAGGGGTTTTGCTAGTTGACTAGATTCTCCGTATAGGTAGAATGTGTACCAGCATTTGGTTCGGGAAAACCCTACAAACAGTTTCACTGTTTAGATAGCGTTTATAAATTAACTAAGTTTGGTTTAAAGTAAGGTGGCAATTTCACACACACACACACAGATTTACATTTTTATTTTTAAATTGTGATGGTAGATTGCTACCCAAGGATAAATTTAAAAAAGAAAACGCCGTTTTATTCCTTAAACCACTTATTCCGACAGAAAAAAGTTTAAAAAAAAATAGTGGTTGTATTATCATTTGCGTACTCCGGCTACCCTACATCCTCCCGTAACATGGTATGATGTGCACTCACACTTGTGAGGCCAGAAAAAAGTAAACACGACCCGAGATTACATCAGAATTCAGTGGGCGCGTGAGCAAAATTGATGAGTATTGGTAAATACCCGCTGTTTTACATGAACTGACCGCTCACCATCGTCAAATTGTCGATACGACAAATCAAGACAAGAAAGATGTCGCAATGAATTTTCCCTGGCAGCCGTTTGGTGGCTTGACAAGACGATTCTAGACAAGAATAAATCGTTACCTTGAAACCATCAGCTATTACATGAGGTCATTGACCCTGGCAATGGGTTTTTACGATGACGTCATAGCGCTGTCGCAACCCTGATGACTTATACCTGGCACCATTTTGGCGGCTCAACAAGATGAGTCAAGACCATAATAGATCGTGACCTTGAAACCATGAGCTAGTACCAGAAGTAATTGACCCTGTTCCAC
The DNA here is from genome assembly GCA_902141375.1 of Timema poppense. Lineage (NCBI taxonomy): Eukaryota > Metazoa > Arthropoda > Insecta > Phasmatodea > Timematidae > Timema > Timema poppense. The sequence goes on from CABFOV010000114.1 coordinate 258,081, forward strand.
TTTTACCACTTGACGTTGCTTTAAGGAGGTAGGGGTGGATATATAGGGGGTGCCCACATGGTCGTCTATTTATAAGCGTTTGTATAGCGGCTCAAGATGGACAAGTTACAGCAGCTGGTAAATGTTGTTGACGCCGTACAGACCGTAAAATTGTTTGATCTAACTGTCAATCAAAAGTACTCGGTGGATAAATTAAAAGCGTTCAATACAAAGTTTGGGAGACGCCTAATAATCCATCTAAATGGCGAGTTTTGTTTATTTGTACCTTGTCGTTTTGGTACTCGAACAGATGAAGACGTGTATGAGCATAATAAAGCAAAACTGGTATTTATTTGCGCCGGAGTAAAACCCGGTTAACCTACCATTGTGAACTTTGAACGCGATTAAGAGACGGTGCAGAGGAGTCAAACAGTTAACAACAACAACATCGGGCAGCTGGGCAGTTAATACATGTTCACCGTGTCACATGGTAGACCCTACAACCAATACACCGCTTTTATCTCTCAGGTACGCTCACCATGCTTATAACCAGCCATATTAATTTAATATTTATCAGTCACACCGCTTTCAAGAGACGGCACCCACACACACACTGTTAAATCCCGTGGGGGCACTACTTGCTCACTCAGACAGGTTCCGGCTCTTAAGGATCCCAATATTCTGAAATTAAATAAATACACATTAATTATAATCTTGAGAGAAAAAACTGCCAATTCCATAAAATCAATAGCAGGATGCTAATTACTCATGGACCAGTCGCCATCCACCAGGAAAATTCTGTCCTCGTTAAAAAGTTCTTAAGGGTCCGGGCTACCAGTCGCTACCTATGCTGCATATGGAAGGGTGTGTTTTCTTGAAAGTCTATCAAAGGAACAAATGCCTCTTTACACCAAAGACGAAATAAGCAAAATAGTTACCATTAAAACATACAAAATGTTTTAAGATATACCTGAATTTAGCAAATTTTCCAGCGCGTCGAAACTCTTTATGATGTTAACTAGCCGCAATTATTAATTATAATGACTGAATGTAATGATTTCAATGTATATTTATAGTCGCTTCAATGATATGTGCCACATGTAAGGGTGACGGCTTATTATTTGTCGATATATTGTTTCCGCATCGGTGATTGCACACGCCCAAGCTATTTACAGTTTTCTGGCATTTGTGCTATTTCACCCTCCAAGTATGGACGTCTTTTTCCGGTGCTGGCTAGAGGGAGCCTTGAAGGTCCGTCGGTCGTGTTCATTTTTCACACAGTTTAAATGCAGCTACACATCTAGTCCAATGACTGGAGGAGGTAGGGGGTCCCAAGTCCCTTAGAGGGCAAAAAACGCTACTTACTTCACATTTCCAACCCTGGCAAATGCTGTTACACATTTCGCTTGGGCAAATCAGCTCTTGTCTCACGCTTGGATGAAGAGCTTAGTTCGAATTCCTGTTGTGCGTGTGTACTAAGACCAGTTTCCTCCCTCTGCGTCCATGGCTTGTGCCCCTGATGGGTAGTATGACGCGTTCTAAATACTGTTAACTTCGTATCTATTAGCAGGGAGATAGGGGGAGGGTCTGATTCCCCCCGTTTTCAGTTGTCAATGACGCGCAAATGTCGATAAACATCTCGCCTTGTGACATAAGGAGGTAGGGGTTCAAGTCCCTTAGAGGACAACAAATGCTAATTACTTCACATTTCAAACCTGGCAAATACTGTTGCACTTTTCGCCTCGTCAAAATCAGCTCTTATCTCACGCTTGCCTGAAGATCTTAGTTAAAATCCCTGTCGTGAGTGTGTACTGAGGCCAACCCTTGAGTAGCAATCTACTGTAACAATGCATTTTATAAGTGTATTGATGGTCGCATGGTCTAAGGCGTTACTAGACGGCCGGTCACAAGGTAGTTGATGTTTGAAGAAAGTGCGGTACATATTCTACCTTGTCGAGCAGAAAAATCGTGGGGTATGCAGGAAGTACAACCGTTCTAACAGATATTAGCGTTGTTTAAGATATATAGGTTTGAATCCCAGTGTGCACGCCGTCTAAATGTCAGGCTCCTTGTGGGGGGAAATTGAATCATTGGTACCAGAGTGGACATTTAGAAAACACATCAACCTGCGGCCTTCAGAAGTACAGGACCGATGCACCAAGTGGCTTCAGGGGGTTGGTGGTAAAGCACATCTGAACCATTGACCTTCAGAAGGCCACGATCGATGCACCAATCGGCCTTGGAAGTTCATGACTCTTCAACAAGGTCATTGCCAGCCTCTTTCAAAAAAATTTATCAAGCTAATGTTGTTGCGACATCTGATGAGCCCCCTGTGGGGAGGTATGACGAAATGTGGGGAGAGGGGTGATGTTAAAGGCAGTCCAACAGAGTCTTGTGAGAGGGAGCAGTCAGTGTAACTTAGTTCGTTCTGTGCCTTGGCGATGTAAGGAGGGTGGGGAGTGACATAAAAGTGAAAGCGATGCAAACAGCTGCCAGCCGGTCAGTCGTCGCATTCTACGCTACCTTGCTGTCAGGAGATCTTCGTGCTCCATGCAATTTCCGCGCCCAACGCCATAGACTGCACGCTAATAAATAAATAAATAAAAAAACTCAAACGTCCCGTACCAATCCTACCCAGACTTAAGAAACCACTGAATTAATAACCAATGAGCAAAAATAAAAAAAGCAATGAGCATACATAAAAAGTCATGAGCATACATAAAAAGTAATGAGCACACATAAAAAGCAATGAGTATACATAAATAACCAATGAGCACAAATAAAAAAGAGGCAAGAATAAACAAGTCTGGAACACTGGAAAAGGAGTCAATAGGAGGGGAGGTGGAAAACCAAGAGCCAATCATAGATCGAGAGGCGTGGTCACGTGACCAGCTATAAGACAATCAGAGCGCTGTTCTATCCGGCCATTCTAGCTACTTTTGCCATAATGTTGATGCAAAGCAAGTGTTATTATCCTTATTATTTATATTTGAAATTGTATGATTGAACTAGCGGATCAAAAATCTTATATTTAAACTGACAGTTTATCATATAGTCTGTCTGTTTGGTGGTGAGGCCTACTACCAAACTCATGAACCAATTTTAATAGAATATTTTCAGTGATATTCTTTTAGCCCAATCTGAACATCCTACGTATATGGTTTTACGATTTTGTTATCCCTTTAAATATGACAGCCACACCAAAAGATATTTTTTTTGTAGCTTATTCCAAGGGAATACAATTGAAAATACTAATCAATCGAGTATGACTACCTCGGGCGTATTTATTTTAATTTTGACATCTATTGTGAGAATGATGTATTAAACCATGTGAACAAGGGTCATTTTATGTGAATATAATGTACTGTAACAGTGACTCTAGTATTAATGTTTTTTGTATAACTTGATCACTAAAGGAAAATAACAACTACACATTCAAGGATAAACTATGAGAGATTTCTCAACTTGGAATCCAAAGAGAAAACTTAAGACTGTAATAATGATAATAACATGTCATGGTTCATTAACATAAAAGGATGGCAGTAGTTAGTTTTACTGTTTACAGAACTACTGGTTGCAATGGGGATGGGTTGTTAAAGGTAGATATAGAAGGTTTGTGAATTGTGTTAGCGTTCGGTGTGGAATTGACTTATTTTAAAATAGAAATAGTTTATTTGTAAGAAAAAGTATATATTAGTTCGGTTCATAATTCAGCTGTTCACATTTTACCTTATATTAAATAATTTTACATCATTCTAATCTAAACCAGCTGAGACAGTAGTAGAGGCTTTAACTCTTGATTCAGATTAGAGTGGAGAAGATTTATACCCCATTAACTAATCAATTGAAGCTATTTTTATAAGTATTTCTTCAGCCCTCTCTACAATCATATGCTGAGGAATTTCCTTAAAATTGACCACAATGATTCTATGTTCTTAGATAAGAGTAAGCTATGGTTATCCCAGTCGCTTGGTGTTAAAAAAATGACTTCTACTCCCCTTTTACTTAATTTATCATGTCAATTTAATTTAGGACCCCTCAAACCCCACTTTATTTAGTACTATGTAATTTAAAATGCACCCCAAGCCCTATTTAATCCTAAATTGTTCCACGCAAGGGGCAGTATAGCCTCGGCTGGTTTCAACTGGAATGTCTGGTATTACCTCACGATAACGAGACTTTAGAGCGAATAGTGATGAATTTTCTCGCAAGGCCACTGCTTACTTGAAGAGTCATAGCCTCACTCCTGGGTATTTTTTTTAAGTGAAAATGGCAGTTTTCAAACCTATATAGGCCAACACAATTGTTTTTGTAGATTCATTTAATTAACTTTATTCTTTTCTGTTTTGCGGTACTTCCCCACGACTCACAATCTTCGACCAGTCAGGTCCGTTGCTAGATAAAGAGTCATGTCTTATTTTACAGTGCAAACTGAGCTGCTCCCTACCATAGTGGCGATGGCAAAAACATTTAATCACACAGGACGCAATATTAACCATCCTCAATGACCAAGTTAAATCAAATATTATTTGTTTAAGGAAGGCTACCGGTATATTAATGTTTCCAGAATTTTACTTTGATCTTAAAAAAGTGAAATATTTCGGGAAGCATAGTTGATGGATTGGTCATTTTAAAATGGAACTGGTTTTTAAAATTTTTGTAAGCTTAAGACATATTTTTTTAATCATAAAGGGATATATTATTGATATATTTAATCACTATTTTGTTTCCATCCATTAAAACATAGCCAATTTCTCTTTAAATAACGAGGTATTGAAAGGCTTCTGCCAGGTATCTTGTCACTCCTGTAGGCAGCCCTCTTAAATTAATCTCAAAATAATCCCTACCCTTGCTGATTTCATAACCCGTAAACACAACATTACACTGCCTTCGTAATTATTTTTTTAGCACCACGTCTTAATACCCATTCGGTTTATACGCCTATGTACTAATTACACTCATGTATTAGAGATTAGGAAGGTTTTAATTTAGAGGAAGTCCACCCTCATGCCTGTCGAGGTATAGTGGAAAACCTCTTAGGGAAAAACACCCTCAGTGCATCCGACCGGGATTGAACCTCGATCTACCCATCTTCAGCAGTCTACTCTAACACGAAAATAGCACGTTAGACCATGAGGCCACCGAAGTGGGTCTTCTTAAATTGAATTGTGTCGTCTTTGAGTTTAGAGGCCATCCTATAGGACTAAGGCACATTTCTTCAAATAAAATGATCAAAACTTGAGCTTGAATTCGAGTCCTTTTAGTTAGATAGTGCTTCTCCGCTAGATATTAATTTATTCAAGTATTTTGTCTTAAAATAACACTTATAATTTTTATAATATTTTTGTACACGTAAATTCTATTAGTATTCCCTAAAACAGTGTCCATATAATTTCCTTCATACATTGACCTAATTTTATTTTCTAGTAATGTACCAACTAATTTCTTCTCAGAAGGACTCCTGTCTTGGTAATATCTCATATTGATTGGTACTTGTACTATTTTCTAAATGTTTGTGAAAATAAAGTCAGATTTTCAATAACTGGACTTAATCTGGCAATAGCTACTTTTTATAAGTATGGGCCTATTAATACCTGTACATTAATAATACTACTATGGAAAGGTGTTAACAATTTTTGTATATATATATTTGTATTTGTTTATATATTTGTATTTTCTAAATGTCTCTCACCACCAAATTCCTTCGTTCATGCTATATAATTAATACTGCTATTTTAATAGGTGTTATTTCTTACGACAGGTCCATTGTTTTATCAGTGAACTTATTCCACCAATGCGCCCTGTCCTCTGCCTTCTCCTTCAGCTCCCAGAATTTTCTTCTTTTCTTTAAGTCATCTCGTATTTGAATCCTCTTTCTTCCTAAGATCCTTTTTCCCTCAACCTTGCCTTCTATGACTTCGTGCAGAAGTCCTAAGGATGTGTCCGATCCAGTTTTCTTCTCGCCGAGGAATCACACCCAAAAAAGTTCTCTTCTCGCCCACTCTTCTTAGGAATCCTTTCTTTGTCAACCGTTCTGTCCACCTAATATTATCAAGTCTTCTCCAGCACCATATTTCAAATATGCTATGACTTAGTCATATTAGCTTGTAGTGTGTCACATTATATTGACACAATAGGCCTTATTTGTAGTTATACTGTCTCATATTAATTATTTCCTCTCCTATGTCATAATAAAATTTTGTAGAACTTTGTCTTTGTAATTCCATTTGATCTATGTTCTATCTATATTTTATAGTATTTAGTGCAAACACGACGCTGTGTAAGTATGTTCCAAAATTGTTTAATGATATGGTATGCTATTTACATAATACTAGTAAATTCTTAAAACATTGTCCTGATATTGCTTTTTGCCAATACTCTTTCCTAGTTTTATCTTCCAGTATTTTTCCATATGGTTACTAAGCCTACCATTATATTCTACTAACTAATCATAGTATTCTATTTCTTTTATATTTCCTTTAATTATGGCCTACTATTATATAATTATTGTCATGGTCAAGGTATTTCTGATCTTAAAATTTTGCGCTTGTAATTTTGCCTTCCTAAAATATCATATTTCAAGAACATATATATATAGTAAAGTACTGCGTCTTGGAATTATATTCTACTATCATATTTAAATAATATGTCTTAAAGCAAATATATTATTATTATTATTATTAGCACCGCGTCTTACTACCCGTTCGGGTTATACGCACAAATACTATAAATATGAGCCATAGCCCTCATCAGTGGGCCTGCGAACTACATGACAGGCTCGTTCAATTAGCTATATCAAACATATATGCTTTAGTACTATATTCTGGTACTATGTCTTAGTACTATTTCCTTTTATATGTTTTAAATTCGATTACTTTGCCCTATTACTTCTCTATGTGGTGTATCTCTTAACCCCCTTTGGTGGTTAAAGGATCTCGAGGCGTCACTCTTGCAATAGACTGATCTGCTCGGAGATTCAATTCTCAGCCAGGTGTACTTAGAGTGGTTTATAATAAAAATCTTTTTACTCTTCTTTCACCAAAAAATTGTTATATTTCCTCTTAAATTTAACTTTCCTTATCCTTAACTCATCAGCATTCACGTGATTTTAACCCGAACGGGTACAAAATTTTATGTTAAAGAAATGTGCTGTACACTACAATAATTTCACCATTCCCTGTCCTAGCAAAGTTCAGACTTGAAAATGTTATAGTTCTTAAGTTCATATTTATGGAAAGTTCATTTAATATGAAACACCTCATTCATGAACACTTACTAATTATAGTACTAGGCAGAGAATTGTTGCTTTTCCCTGGATTTGATACACCTGATAATAACTATACCCTGATTTTGTTTTGAAGAACAGTAGATAAAATTTAAACATATTTATTTACGGCAATTATTGATAACATTTTACTATATTATGTGTGTTATTCTTTAGCTATTGATAATTTCTATTAAAATTGACAGTTGGAAATAAAATATCTTGATGTATGTATATATACTTAAAACCATTAGTAACTTTAGTAACTAACTTCTACTGTTCTTCCTACCAAAATTATATTAGTTAGACGGTGTAATTCCTAACGTTTCCTTACCAACCAGACTAATATCACTTGAATTCATGACCCTATAATGTGATTCCCTCCCTATTGGCTATGGACGAATATGTGGTAGTGCAAAGAACTCCACCATTTTGAGATCTCAAACTGTTTCATTGCCAGATCTCAGCTTTAAACTTGAGTTACACTTTCGCCGAAAATTGAGAATCTGCTTGACAGGTGTAGCAAATCACACGCTGGCAGAAATGTATTTAGTACCATAATTCTTTACAACTCAAACTAGAAACATCTTATTAATTACATACTATATTTTCTACTGATTGAACAGATCTTTAAGATATTTTTTAAGATGAACGTTTTTAAATTATTGTGTTGTGTCATGAAAAACACTCCATGATGTCAGCCTGTAAATGAGCTATACCAACAGAGCAGCCGCGGCATGTTGACTAAAATAGTGCCAACATTAAGAAATAAAGGGTGTCATTTGGTCTGCACAACAAACACTCCATCTGTTAATCTCAGTTTTCTAGACCAGAGTCACTACTTCTTTATTCAATTTCTGCTAGATTTTCTTCACTAGCCTGAGTCCAACCTGGTCTCGGACACAGTGTTTCTCACCTAAACCTAGAAGCGACAGGAATCGAACTCGGAACCTCTGCATCTTTCGCCAGGAACTATTGTCACTAAACCACATTAGAATCCGAGATGTTAGTGAAGTTGTTCGCTTTGTATGCGCATAAGCAATGACAGAATCAGTTGGTTTAGAATTTTGATTCGGTCTCCCAAGCTGATGTTGGCACGCAGAAAAGGGAAAGCCCCACAAACCAAAACATCCATCCTTTTTCTGGTGGTTCTGTAAAACCACAAATTAATGTATAAATATCAAATTAACATGGTTGGCCACCATATTTTGTCGAGGAAATGGGAGTAGTTCACTACCCGTACTGGTGTTCAAGCGGTATAAAATGTCAAGCTCATTTAGTCTTGTTTTCCAGTTACAAGGATGTCGGAGATTGAATCATTTGTGAACACCATCAATGTGATCTTTTTCTTTCTAAATGGTCTCCCACTCTCCCTACTCGTAATTGCGGATACATTTCATAAAACTCTTCCATCCTCATCTCTACCACACTAGTATCAATAATGTATATGAGTATAATCCTAAAGGATAGAGAGCCGTGGTGGATTATGTATGAGGCGAGAATGAAATTTTCCGCAGTAGAAACTTGCAGCCTACTAAGCAGCAGAAGAGAATGGGTTGAGGAAGACAACGTATAGAACCTATTACATATATAATAACAATAATAACAATAATAAAATCCTCTTTATTTTGGCAAAGTTAAGGTGAGGATTCAAGGAACGTGATAAAAGGCCAGTGTTTTGAAGTTTTATATCAAAATATTTTTAGCCAAAATAAATCAAATGTTGCTTCAGTACAAAGATAGAGTTAAATTTTATTCACATGTTCACAGTTCTTGAATATATATATATATATATATATAATGAACAAAGAGGCAATATGACAAAAATTTTAAATGAAAAATGAAAGTTGTCATTCAATTCTAGTATACCCTTGATGTATAATCAAAAACTGTTGATATCATATTATGAATAAAATTAAAAGCTCTGTTTGTACTGCAAGCAATAAGCAATAACAATACTAAATATAATAATGTATGAGTATATGTATATATATATATAAATACTTTCAGTAGTATGATGGGAGTCGAGAGTGGTGAAAGGAGAGAGAGGTGAGGGAAAGCTGTGTTAGCAAATACTATATTAAAAAAATTAAATTATAGATTACAATTTTATGGTAAAATGTTCACATTGTTTCTATCGCAAAAGAAGATATTTTCTTTCAAGCGTTGATTATACTATTAAAATATTAACAAATCTGCTCCTCAGCATATTCGTCGTTAGTGACAGAATCAAACACCAAGCGGCGATGTCAATTCTTAATTCTGATAAGATAGCTGGAATCGTGGTTATTGTTTTATTTTAACTAATCTGATAATAATTTATCTGCTGTTAAAAGTATTTAGTATAAATTTATCTTAGGATATCTCCATTGGATTTGTTCAGTTTGAATGGCTGGGGCCGATTTCAGTAGTCAATTTGTCTAAGCCTCACTCTTGTATTATATTTGAATACAAATGATGGGAAGGAGTTTGAATCCTGGTCTAGTGTAGTGAGGGTGGTTTTATCTAAATGGTTTTACAATCTACTTACTCTCCAAAATAGTATTATTATTATTAGCACCGCGTCTTACTACCCGTTCGGGTTACACGCACTTGCGCTAATGTGTAATGATAGGGTGATTGTGAGATGAAATGGAGAACCTAGAGTTTAACGTGGAATCCGAACCACGGTGGAGTCCTAGCATTCCCCACATTCACAAGATGTCTGGTCAGAGGTGAAGGAAGGGTTTGGTAATCAGATAAATTTGTGCGGGGACCGAGGATTGAACCTCAGCCGCCAGCACAGAAGTCTGACACCTTACCCCTAGACCGCCAGGTCTCGTCCAAAATAGTAGATATGCGTGCAACTCTAACGGGTAGAAAGACGTGGTGCAAAAAAAAAACAGTAGTGGACATTTTTCAAGAAAAAAAATATTTCTACATTTTCCCAAAAGCATAATTTTTCCGTACAAAAATTAGGGATTTCTTTCGGGTAAAATAAAAAAAGAGGGTAGGGAATGTCCATTTGACAACTGTACTCTGTAACCAGATGTGTTGTCGTGTGATGCCAAGTGTGTTGAAACAGACCGTACGTAGTCTTCCTCAAGCGTCGACTAATCCCCTGTGTCAGCAACAGCCAGCCTCAGTAGATGGCGAGTCATAATACTCGTACTTTTCCTAGAATCGCGAGCATGCATGTTGATCTGACACGGCGGGACAGGCGTCGTTTCAAACCGAACCCACTGCCACAAAACATCTAGTTGACATGTCTTACTTTTGAGCTGTTGCTAGTGGTGTGTATGCTGGTTAGAAACGTGTCTTCGCTTAACAACTTTTACAAGAAAGCTGGGTTTAGAACCCACGAGGTAAGGAAAAAATATATATTAGACACAACATTTTCAATCTATAGTTTGTTTTGCATTTTTGAAAGCAAAGTTATTTTGACAGATTTTAATTTCTCGTGTCCACTAATTAATTAGAAATTTAGATAATAATGAGAAAAATATTTTACAAATTTTGTATAAATTATATTATTTTATGGGTACCCCTCGTTTTGTCGAATTATTTTGGCGATTTTTATATACATGTATTTTCCCTCTAATGTTTTAAGAATATTTTTATCGTGTCTTGGTGTTTGATATTTATGGATGCAGAAATACGTATAGGAATATTTAGTTTAATTGACAAGTTTAAAAAATAGATTGAATAAAAGTTATTTTAAATATTTGATTAAATGTGAATTATTAATAGATCAATTAATATAAAATTAATAATTCATCAGTAATATGGTCAAAATAATTAACAAAATACTTCCAGATTAATTTTAACTTAAATTGTTGACTCTTCTAGTAGATAATCAAATCATACCAGGAATTTTATATAAAGTGTATAACACGAACGCATAGTAGGACACAATGCTAATATTTTTAATATTTTGATTGTCTTTAAATTTTATTTAATTGGGATATATAACAAAAAATAAAAAGGTATTTTTTTTGCATTGCCAAATGGTTGACAATAATAATTGATAGTGAGTGCTATGTAAATTCCACTTTTTTTATATAGATAACACGTTCTATTGTAATAATTCATCATCCAAACGTGCCCGAAATAAAAATTTTGCGTATATTTTCTAAATATGTTAAATCCTTCAATGTTCTTAAATCAACACTATATTACACATATTTTATATATAAGAAATTATTTACCATATAAATGGCCGAATAAGCTTATAACCGAGGATGGTTTATCTATAACCACAAATATCAACAAATATATTTAAGATATTTTGTTTAGTATAATTTTTATTCCTTATTTTGATTTTCAGTTAGGATGCCGAACAAAGCTTATCCGATCATGTGTTAATCTATAAATAATATTATTATGTCAAGTGATGTATTTTTTATCTGCATTTATCATTAAAATTGAATTACATGTGTTTCCAAATATAGTTGTTAATTTAAAATATTCAATAATCAAACACAACAATTCCTATTAAAATATAAATTAAGCTGAAGACTCACCATCACGAGCTGTTTATATAACCCTTACCACTCGTATTGACTAATATTAAATGGCTAGTTACTCTATGTTAGTTTATTGAATTAAGGAGTAATCAATATCAAATAATTCAGAAAATAATTTATAAAATATTAATATGTTAATCTTAGTAACTGTATTATGACGTTTTCTAGTTACCCTATATTAATTTTAGGAAAAAATAGATTATGGACTAGTAGCTAATATTTAGTAAAATAATGCAACAAAGGTTAATTAAATTCCTTCTGATATACTGGCACTAGCATTTGTATTAGGAATTATTTTAGTCACTCAACCAAGAATTCATTTTGGATTAGAAATTATATGGATTGGTAAATTAATTTTTCTAAAAAAAAAACTATGATTTTCATTAATCCAAGGACTAAAAATTTTACACTTATTAGGAATAAATGCCAGACCATAACTAATTAGAAATTAGATTTATTAATTAATATTTAACAAGTGACAGTACAGAAAACTATATACAAGGTTCTTCTTGGTGTTCATAAACAAATAAAAACTTTAAGGCACTATGTCCAAAAGAAATATATATCAGAGAAGTCTTGATGTATCTTATCAGATATAAAGGTCATGTAAAACAAAATAATAGTAAATTTTCTTTAATACGTTTCCATAAATAAAAAGGGGGAAATGGTTTATTAAGGATACAAAGGAGATAATAGTACATGCAATATAGTGTTATTACATGAAGGAGGTATGTGAAGCATGTACTATAGGGATTGCTTATCTATTATATTTTTAAACCACTGGGATATTTTTATGGCTAGTTTATATATTAATCGTCAAGAATCATATCATACAAGGTTGATATTAATTTGTATTTTGGTAAATATATAATATTTTATTATTAGTTTCAAATTTTAGCTCCATGCCAACGAAAGTTTGATTTCATAAAATAAATTTTGATAGCATTTGGCAAGATTAAGTTTTAATTGGCCATTTTCATAGTCAGTAATCTTTGACTAACACATTGAAAACTAGATAAATTAAAGTATTTATACCGAGTATATTATCATTAATAAATATTAAAAGCTTACATTTGATTAGCTCTCCCAGATTTAGAAATACAAGTATTTTAAGCAATGATTTATTATGTGATATTAAATCTGAAACATTTCAAATTATTACCAATTTTTTCCTTAACAATTACTAGTAGTTGCAGATTGTTTATGTGGGTAGAGCTCCCACATTTCAATTCCATAAAGTAGGCGAGGATATACAACGGGCAGAGTACAGATTTATTATTATTGATAGGTCCTTCTGTCAAAACTATATCATAGCCAAAATAAAATATCCACATATTTAAATTTATTATTAATAATGAGTAATGACTTAATTTGTGTGACCCATTTTAGATAACCATCCATAATAATCTCGTAATATTTCACATTGTTGAATATTGATGTTTTTATTTAGTTTGATTTTAAAACAATATTTTTTTGTTTAGATTTTCAGAACTGAATTTTTTGTAATTTGTTACTTCTACACTTAAATAATCTGTTTAATCCACGCCATTATTTTTTATAATTTATTATAGCACCACGTCTTACTACCCGTTTGGATTCTATGCTTATGCATTAATTACGCAAATTGTTTTTTATTAATAAGCCATTTAAATCACTATGTATTTGATACATACGGATGAGTCATATTTACCTAATTTAACTAAGGCTATCTTCAGAAAATATATAGGCAATTTTTGGTAATATATTCATGCAAATTAATATATTTATACATAGGGTAGGTACCAATACAGAACCTTGGGAAGACCATATTATATTGATTGTTTATCTCGTTTAGAGTTAAACGAATTTTATTGATTCCACTTAACCACTTTCCTATCAATTTCAAGGAAACAAACCCAACACCCTTAGATGGCTAGGCATAAAAATATCTAAATCATAGTTTGATTATTTTATAATCTTTAAAGTTATGTCAAATTTACATTAATCAAACTGAGAATTTGTATATTGGTATTTTATATGTCAATGAAATATATGATTTTAAGTTTGAAAAAAAATCTAGAAAACTTCCTAGTTCAAAGGCAATCAAAGTTATCGATTTTAATTAACCAATTATGTTCTAAGTTATAGAATAAGATGGTAAAAAATAGGGAGTTAATATTATTCCTGATAAGGAATTAAATTATATTTAACTAGAAGAAGAATATAAAACCACATATTCTAGAAAATAGCATACATGCTCCCAACTGGAATTAAAGTCCTATATCTGATTTAGAACTATTTACACAAAAAGTTATGGGAACCTGGCCTTATTTACAAGATCAAGATTGCTCAGTTAATCATCATACCTATAACCAGTATACTTACCATCGAGAGAGCAGATTAATGTAGGCCTATATCACTACTCGCACCATCGGGCACTCGAATAAAGGCATTGGGCACATATTATATGGATTGCCAGTGAGGTCAGGGTTCAAATCCTAACGGGCCGTACTAAGCTGGTGTGTTTCTTACATAGTTTACCACACAATCTTCACACAAGTGTTGGTACATTTCTTATGAAGTCCACAGTTCTTCATTCATACCCTATTAGAGTGAATATATTGACATTCTGCAAGGGTGGTAGGACTAAGGACTCAAGGGAAATATTAATTATTTATCACTTTAATTCAGGCTCTAAAGAAGTTTTAATTAGTCAAACTATAACTAGCAGTCTACCGTTTATTAACGGGAGTGAAACAAATCTGTTTGTATCATTATATATATATATAGATATATAAACAAAACTTTCTGGTTTATATATATATCATTTTATTTATATATATATATCATTTTATTTATATATATATGTAAACAAAACCTTCTGGTTTATATATATATATATATATATAAACAATACATTCTGGTTTATATATATCATTTTATATATATATAAACAAAACCTTCTGGTTTATTTATATCATTATTTATATATATATATATAAACAACCTTCTGGTTTATATATATATATATATATAAACAAAACCTTCTGGTTTATATATATATATAAACAAAACCTTCTGGTTTATATATATATATATA
>CABFOV010000114.1:273203-304443 GCA_902141375.1 Timema poppense
ATATATATATATATATATATATATATATATATATATATATATAAAAACTTCTGTTTTATTTAAATGTGTAAGCCACAAGACTTTGTTTAATATATTACAAACATGTTTGTATGCATAAGTAGAATGTGTAGAAAAAAATCCTCACATCAGAGTTTACACTCTTGCTATTGAATGGATTTCCGGTAAGACGAGGTTAAATTTCGAACCCAAGCAGTGTGCACTCAGTGTGTTTTTTCTTTAATGGTCCACGACCTCCTGCACCTAGATTAAGGTACATTTAATCTGTATAGTAATATAATACCTCCAAGACCATTGGTGTAAATTTGCAAATAAAAATTAATTTTCATATGATGGGATTTTAGATACATACTTTTCAGTCATCATTGTATTCTGCATAGAGAGCAAGAGTGCAAACCCCAATGTGAGTTTTTTTTACACATTTAAATCATGTAGTGGAAACATGTTAGTATTATTATTATTATTAGCACCGCGTCTTACTACCCGTTCTGGTTATACGCACTTACGCTAATGTGTAATGGTAGGGTGATTGCGAGATGAAATGGAGGACCTACAGTTTAACATGGAATCGGAACCACGGTGGAGGCCTGGCATTCCTCACATTCACAAGATGTCTTGTCAGAGGTGAAGGAAGGGTTTGGTAATCAGATAAATCTTTGCCTGGACCGAGGATTGAACCCCGGCCACCAGCATAGAAGTCTGACACCTTACCCCTAGACCGCCAGGTCACCTAATACTTATAATTAGCACTGCGTCTTACCACCCGTTAGGGTAGTACGCTTAAGTACTAATAAAGCAAATGGGTTAGGAATATGGGAGGTTGAATGTAGAGGAAGTGAACCCGTATGTGTGTAGAGGGAGAGTGTAAAACCATTTAGGAAATCCATCCCTATTTCATCCGAGTGAGATTCGAACCTCAATCTCCCTGTCCTCGGCAGTCTAGCTCAACACGGAACTAGTGCAATAGCTAACTAGGCTATCAAGG
Organism: Timema poppense; assembly: GCA_902141375.1. Classification (NCBI taxonomy): domain Eukaryota; kingdom Metazoa; phylum Arthropoda; class Insecta; order Phasmatodea; family Timematidae; genus Timema; species Timema poppense. Next base: position 274,207 of record CABFOV010000114.1, read on the forward strand.
CGGGTATGTAACCATTTAATTTGATCATAGAACTTAGATTTTTCTTTCTGAAAAGTCATTAATTTAAGCTAATTTTTAATTCTTTGTGATTTTTGTTAATTATAACACATATTTAATTTAAGATTCGTACGCCTATTTGAAAATGTTGATACCTTTCACAACCATTTTGGTATGAACCATATTATATACATTTTGAACACCATCTTAAATAACGTGGTAATAATAATAATAAGAAGAAGAATGCGAATCTCGGCTAGATCATTTGTAGCACAGTTTGTGGAAAAATTATCCAGTACTAATGAACCGTTTCCCAGGGGGCACCCGAATGTACTAATCGTACATCTTTTCCATGGAGGCTCTTTCCATCTCCCGATGGAATGAGATTATGTTGATGATGAATATGATTGTGTGGAACCAGAAGAAGCTCTTAATCCTCACTTAGGCTTAACTAACCAAACCTTTTGGTGTTGGGGTAGTTCCCATTTCGGGAAAAATACCCAAGTTACAAGCTTGGACTTGACCCCAGGAACCTTAGGCTCGTAGCCAGGTGCACCTACCGTGGGGCCGATTAATAACTCAGTATTTATGGTAGTATACCACGTGTCTCAGTACTCCGGAAAACTTTCTCAAGAGCCGCTAACACCCCACATTATAAAGCGAAGCCTAACTAGGTAATACAGCTCAAACCAGGCATCGTATCATAAAGCGATTTTATGTAGGTTTTTGAAGTTATACTTCTTTAGGCGCGTTATGAAAAAATGATGAAAGTGAAATTTTAAGATGCGCGCGTATCACTGTAACACAAAAGTAACAGGTTGAAGCTAAACCACTCATTAAGTCTCGAAAAAAAAAAAGCTACCAACAAAATAGAAATAGAACCTCTGTTAGTCGCGCATGTTGGTACGATCGTCGCCTCTGTTCACTGTTTTCATATATATAATATTTATCCATATGTTTCTAGTTTCTACATTCACAACACGTGTTTTAGTTTCATACAAGTGCGAATTATATATGTGCTAATAAATTATATTCAGTAGTGATTTAAATTGAATATTTTGATTAATATTATTTATTATTCGTAAATATTAGTGAAAAAATTGTGCTTATAGACTTTTTCAAGTGCTCCAATATAATTGAGGTTAACTATCCGTATGAATTATTTATTGATATAAATTAAAATATTATTATTTAACATAATTAATACTAAATATTATTAAATTATTTAATGATGCCAAAGAAGTATAACTTCTCACGCGCGTACATAAGTACACACACCAATTTTGTACAGCTTGATCACCAAATACAAAGAGAAATAATATTTAATTTTAGTTGAATAGATTTGAATGCGGTATTTTCTAGATATTATATTTTTTTAGAAACAGAATTGAGACTATAGAAACCTGTTTACAATATTTATAAAATACAAAAAAACTTAATAATATTAAGAAAATATAGTTTTCTAAGGATTAATTGCAGAAAACCACAATTCAAAGCAATTTTTGGTACGAGCGTGTACGTGTGTATAATATCTCAGAAATTTATATGAGCTCTTAAAAGAGAACTTGGATTTTTCAAGATAATAATAACATTTTATCTCAAGCAAAATTTTGAAAAACAAACAAACATGGTTTGTCGATAATATAAACTATTTCCAAACGCTATATATATTTTAAATACCTACAAGTTTAGAAATGCTAGGAATCTCTCTCGTAAGGCTAATGCTATATTTGTGTTAGCTGGTCCATCCGTTCATATTTTAATACGAAGCACACATTGATGTGAAATTCCCAAAGTATTATAATATCTATTTGAATGATTTAATACGATTATTTTTCCTACTAATTCTTCCGAAGGTTATTAAACATGATAATTTATTGTTTGTTTGATTTTGGTAACTGCTTCTAATTACCTATTCAAGCTAAAAGCATAATTTATTAATGAATTATGCTAATGTGTTAAGAATGATCAATGGTGAATTCAGAGTAAATGTACCCACATTTGCATGGAGAGAAAGTTTAACCCCATTTAGAAAACATACCCTCAATAGACCTCATCTAGATATGAACCTATGTCTCCTCATCATCTGCAGTCCAGTCTATTACGAGAGTAACGCCTTAAGACCATTCGACTTCTATAGTGGATAAAAATATAAAAATACAATATATGGTAATAAATATTAATATACATACGCTAAAAAAAAGTTTTAAATTACCAACTATAGAACTAGTTAAATGTATATATCCTTATAAAAATTCGATAAAACTAAAATACAAATATTACTAATTTTAAATATAATTTTATGTTTGTCGACGCCGTTAATGCTACCTTCAACTTATGCTGTCAAATAAAAAGATGGATCATCTTGAGATTAAATTTAAATAAATATATACAATAAATATCCAATTGGAGTGAAGATGTAAGAACACCAATGCAAGGGAAAAAACTTCCGAAGATCTGGCTTCCTGTGTTAGAGTCAAGCCCTTTGGCACTGATGCAAATAATTTCATACTTCTGCTTAATAATGGTTGTTAGCTCCATTTAAAAAGTGAATGTAATTTAAACTATATTTGAATCTTTATTCAGATACTATTGTAATATTATCATGAATATTAGGGAAAACCTACTTCTCAATAAATTAATATAAATATTTCCCCTCGATTTTCAAACACATTTACAATCGTTGTAATTGACGTTAAAACAAAGTAAATTTAAAGCAATCGTTGGTAATAAAAAAAAGTATGACAACAAACAGACTAGTAAGACAATTTCAAACATGAACAAAATATATTTTCCTTCTGCTGTTTTAATTGATTAGAACCACTCCTTGCACTCTCATTGGCTGATGTTTTCCTAGTCCAAGGATTTTCTATGTACAAGTTCATATATAATGTGTAAGAAGTTAAAGATAAATCAACTTAAAAATGTGTACTATGCACTATTCGTAATTAACTATGCGTTATGCGTGAACATAAACCGGCCTTTGGTGGCTGTAGGAAAGTATTGTGTCAACAAATTGTTCACGACCAGCTTTTATAAAGTACGTTACACAACACAACTAAGTTTGACGTGGGAAAACATCTTGTCACGTATAATCTGGCAGAAACAAATTATACAATCTGACAGCGTCCTTCCTCAATAATTGGAGTGGTTAGTGTTTCGTTTACAAGTACAAGCTGTGAGAAGAAGAGATGGCTGGAAATGTTCACTGTAGGGAACAGTTAGTAGGGACTCAGTTTACTGAAATAAGCAGTTAGTTTATCTACCTCAGTCGTACTAGAATTATCAGCAGCTTGTAGTTCAGTCAATATTATTATTATTTTTAGCACCGCGTCTTACTACCCGTTCGGGTTATACGCACTTACACTAATGTGTAATGGTAGGGTGATTGTGAGATTAAATGGAGGACCTACAGTTTAAAGTGGAATCCGAACCACGGTGGAGGCCTGGCATTCCCCACATTCACAAGATGTCTTGTCAGAGGTGAAAGAAGGGTTTGGTAATCAGATAAATATATGCCGGGACTGAGGATAGAACCCCGGCCGCCAGCATAGAAGTATGACACCTTACCCCTAGACCGCCAGGTCACCTTCAGTCAATATCGAACGACCAACGACTTTTACTTCAGTCAATAGCGACCAACCGTGGGACGGCTTCTGGTTCAGTCATTCATGAATGAACTAAACCCAAGCCAGTAAATAATATGATGACTAGCTATAATCATCTACATCATTAAATAGAGAGGGGTTGGATGAAACTTTTAAAAATTAAAGCTTATTTTTAGTGGTTAAAATTAATTACATTTTATTATTTCATCATTGTTATTTTATAGATATTAATAATATGTATTGACATTGATTGCTGAAGGCCACATGAATGATTACGTAAAAGTGTATCGAGTAACTTTTTATAAATCTCTGACATGTCCATTCGTAACAAAATTGGAGTGTATATATCGGTGCCATCCCCAATATATTTAATCCTGAGGTTGGGATAAGGAGGGTAGAGTTGTAGAAGAGATGAACCCTTATTTACTAGGATGGAGAATGATAAACTATTTTATAAGAACGTTCTCAATACACTCATCCAACATTTAAATCCCAACGTCTCAATCATGGGAAACCTGACAAGATGCCTTAGACTGACTATTTTTTTTAAAGAGGGCACCGGTGAAATGATATTTGGGAAATAGATTATAGAAGTAAAATTTATATGCCTACTTCTAGACTTTGAAAGGCTTAATTCATTTTTGGAACTAAACTCAATATTTTTTTAAATTTATCTTATCAGGAGAAATTATTTCAAACGTGAAAAAAAATTGATCTTGATATTATAATTAATCTATGTTCTATGTGAGACCGAACTCAAAAAGCATTATGTGTCTCTGTCCACGGATCCAAAACGATTATAAGTATTTGGTTCAAACTGGATATTAAGATTTTATATGGCTATACACTGGGATATTTGTTTAATTTTGACCCTTACCCCCAAATTAAGGATAGTTTACTGAAGAGGAGTGAGTTTTTGAATTCATAATTTATCAAAAATAGATTTAATGATTTTGTTCAAATTCATATTTAACATTTAATTTACATGAAAAATATCAATGCATCATTAGTTTTTGGCCAAAAATATTTTGAAAGCTAGTTGACTGATGGGAAATTTTCACAATTCAAAATATTTTAAAAATGGCTTGAGATAATATTTTTATTTTATATCTGGGAATCGTGTGGTATCACAGATAAGACTGTTTATTTATTTTTTGGGTGAAAGCTCGATTATGGGTTGTTAACTTAAGACTAATAAAAATAATGGTAATTTACTGGGGTTTTTTTTAGCATCTTGTCTTAATACCCGTTTGGGTTATACGCTAGTAGTTTACTGATGTCTGATGATACTTGAAAATTTTGACGGACCTATTTTAAAAATACTTTAAACAATTTTTTTAAATTGGTTGGTTAGGACCATTTTAATTGATAAATAATAATGCATATTTATTTTTCAAAAAATAAATTAATTTAAAGGGTGTTTACTTTTGACAAATCCTAGAGTTATTTATTTTAAATAGCATTTAAGAATTACATCAATATAGGTTCTCGAAATTATTATTCATGATATTAAAGGATATATTTATAATTTAAAAAAATCCGTTTTTATAGTTAACTTATAAATGACTGATTTTTTAAATTAAAATTTTGAATAAAATGGTGTATACATTAAAGCTAAAATTCATATTTGTAGAGTATTTATTGTGATTTACAAGATTATATATATGGAAAAGTGTGTAAAATTGTGTCGTTATTTACTTAGATAAGTCGTTGAGTTTGAAGTAACAGAACTGATTAAAATCTGATTTCATTGAGTTTATACAAAAAGTAGCTGAATTAAATTTTCTTTGACCTTGTATTACTATCCTTCAAGAATATACGTATTTCAATAAACTTATTGTGCCGGAGATGATAAAGGTAACAAAAAAAGGTAAATGTGCCTACATTTGCGTGGTAGAAGAGTGGAAACCATTTGGGGAGTAAAACACCCTCAATACACCCAACTAGGATTTGAACCCAGCCACCCCAATCCCTGGCAAAACAGATTAGATGAGCTTGATATTTAATCCGCGGTGCGTTTAGGATAAATTAGAATTTATAATAACGTTGCATGTCAGATGATGAGCATTTAACTCAGAAATATTTATGTTCCTACCTTGGTTGGGCTCCAAATATATCATGAAATAAAGCACGGTGTACGAGGAATATTAATACTATTTTTAAACTGATTCTAGCTCACCGCATTTTACTACTCATTCAAAGTAATTGCATATTTACTTCAATGGAGTAAGGATGAGGAAGGAAGAATCTAGAGTAAACGTATCTTAATTTGCGTAGAGCAGTGTACCATTTAAGAGAAAAACACCCTCAGTACACCCTGCTGGAGTAAATGTAACTGACTGGAATCGATGGAAAATAAAAAAGAGGTTAAGGTGTACACCTTAAAGATCTACCTATATACTTGTTAAAATTGTTTGGTTAATTGAGTTTAAGGATGCAACTCCCAGTTGGCAAGCAGTTTAAGGTATTAGGCTCGACCTACTTGATTTTTTTAATACACCCGAAGTGCACACCCTGGAATTTCATTATTAAGTAGACTTGTAAAGTGCCACCTTCCTATTTTTCATGGTTTTGGAATTAGATACACCTAGGGTCACGAGTTTTAATGTGTCAAGATCTATATACACTCTTATAGTGAACCACTATGGACCCAGATATTTGGTTTACATTGTCTAAAGTTCACTAAAACCAAAATGTTTTTCCACTTAACCGTATAAGTAAGAGGGGTAGGGACAAACAAAATAAAATATCACAGTTAGAAAAATTAAATGAAATTTAATTCTTAGCATTTAAATAGTCGGCTGTGTGCTGTTGCTTTCTGCATACTATTTTAATTAATATTTGCTGTGTTTTAATGAGAGAATTAATCTATTCGTCTTAATAGATGCCCCTATGAATGTAAGATAAATTCTGATAAAAATGTTGAACGTTACCTATATGTAAGTCCTATTTCTTAAAGAATCACGATTTTCCTATCAATGTGAATATTAAACAACCAACACAAAATAATAGTTTCTCTTTGGACTGCAATTAAGATTGGAATGTATTTTGTAATTACTCATTGGATTGTAGTTGGCTTTGCGACCACGTGATAGAGAAAAAAAATAGTTCTACATTCGTGGTTTGTTGATATTTCCAAACACCTTGTTGCCTATGAGACTTACAAAGAAGACGTATTCATTAAAACTGTATATATTTGAATTGTTACAAATTTTAAACGCAAATGTAACCACACTAAGATTCTGTCTTTTCGAAAATGCTTTGCTAGCTGATGAGATAGCGTGATGGTATATAGCTTACTCTTTATGCTTAAAGATAGGAGTACAACAATAAAAGTCCAATATCAATCTGATGAGTACTTTTTGAGTTTATTAAAAACAAATAAACAACATAAATCGAACGTAGTTAAATTTAAAGTTTTATCATATGTATAGGGATGTTAAAATCGAATATTGAAGAATTTTGTCATCTTTAATAACTATGGGTTTAGCATTTACTTAATTTATACTATTTTTGAGTTGTGAATAAGTATTACAGAAATGGAAAGCAAAATAGTTTTTTTTGTGCAGTTGACTACCTTGCTGGAATATGCGCAGCAATAAATTGAAAGAATTCTAAGGAAATCCAGTTATTCAAAGCTGCTAGATTATTATACAAAAGTTTCACTCTCATGATAGTTAGGTAATAATGACAATCATCAATTATTTCCTTCAAAATAGAGCAATGTTAGTTTGGCAAAAAGAAAAGATAAATATGAGAATGCTGCGTCCTAAGAAAATAAACTCGCTTGTCATTTTGGTTAAATTGTGCCTTAGGTTTGCCATCCCTGCTCTAGATAGCTCCATTAATGGGTCTGTGTGTGTTTGTGTGTGTATCTCTATTTAAATTCTTAAGCCCATTAAAGTATATCATCACAAATAGGGTGACCTGGTAGTATAGGGGTAAGGTGTCAGACTTCTGTGCTGGCGGCCGGGGTTCAATCCTCGGTCCCGGCACAGATTTATCTGATTACCAAACCCTTCCTTCACCTCTGACAAGACATCTTGTGAATGTGAGGAATGCCAGGCCTCCACCGTGGTTCGGATTCCACGTTAAGCTGTAGGTCCTTCATTTCATCTCACAATCACCCTGCCATTACACATTAGCGTAAGTGCGTATAACCCGAAAGGGTAGTAAGACGCGGTGCTAATAATAATAATTCATCACAAATATATGTGTAATAGAAAACTAAGAAATTCAACACTTAAACTGGAAAAGCTAGCTAAAAACAAAATTATTATTGACTCGGTCCAAGGTATTCCAATGTTTTGAATACAAGCTTCGTATGAGGTGAGTGGTTTTTTTCATTATATAAGTAGAATGTCAGTGGGGTTTATCTTAATTGGACTTCTTATCCAGACCAACTTAAAATAAAGTTGTAAGTAAACCTTGGGTTGAAATGTATTATTGAAACACATTTTAGTTATCTGTATTATTTTGTATGATGTATATCCCATAATTTTGGTTTGATTACCTTTAAGAGATGGAAGACATTTTATTTTCAACACAAGACGTTTAGGTAATACACAAAAACACAAGGTAGGATTAACCAGTGTTTTCACGACGGCTTCAAACTTCCTATGACCAAACCTTTCCAAACAACCCGTGTAGTTCAGCTAGGATAGTCCCTGATTTTGCCAAACGTCTCACACCGAGCAAACCAAACTATAAGATATTGACAGTCTTGCTCACGTTCCCTCTGATCAATCATGCATTGGATCTTAACTCTCAATTTCCAGTTTTGATTAAAATAAACATGTTAATTCAACTGTTCATATTTTTTACAATTTTTTTTAGTTATATTATTTAAAGGCCTATATTATTGATACCTCGAATTTTCATGATTTTTTGTTCAGTGTTGTATTGAAGTAAAATTATTTTCCTGATATATGATAAAATGCTGATGAAGATAATAATAGAAATATTGCTAGGTAGTTTTGGGTAAAAAGGTTTAAACCGTCACTTGTAACGTTAATTTTAATTAAATATTTAGTTCTAATAAAAAATATTTTTTTTAATTTTTAAAAGAAAATAGTGTTATCAACCTAAATTACTTACTGAGAATAGTTTACTTAAATCATTTCATAATAGCATAATTATTAAGCAACATAATCTTTTATGAAAACTTAAACTGACTTTATGTTTAACAACTAGTTATTAAAATGTCATAAACAATAATTCATTTGGTCCATGGTTGTGAAATGTGTTCATATAATTGGAGTCCTTAAGTGTAACTCTGTTTAATATTTCTCCCCCAACGTATATTTGTCCAGAAAACACAAATAAGTCCACTTTACATAACAATTTAGGTAGTAGATTTATTCTTTTCTACAGAAAAATGTATCCGCTTGAAAGAAAATTCATTAGTAAATTTACCTAATTACTTTCCTGGCTCACAACCAAACATGCCTTCTCTTGAGTTTTGCAATCCAATGTGTTGATTTATAGATGAAATTATCTAAGAGGACTGATAATCTAGTTTTCCGTTTACTTACACTTAAACTAATGTTTATTCAAGATCCAGTAGATACGATATTTGTTATTCGGTCAACACACTTTCAACGATATTAAACAGGGATAGCCAATTTATACTGTGATGAGTTTATCATAAGGAGAAGGAGGGTTTAAAGTGTACTTTTATACATTTTTAATATAAATTTTGTGAATTGAAACAAATATATTTTATTCTGGCTTGTGTTTCTTAGTTTATTTTCAATCGTATTGTTTTCAACTCTGAATCTATGCTATTTTAGGTGCAAATCTATTTTATTACTCTCTTAAACTTCACCTTAATATAACTAGGTAGTAATTAAATATCTTAAAAAAATATATTTAAAAACGTGGCATCCCATACACACCTAAAGTAACTGTAACATATATCACTGATGATCACTTTATTGCATAGTAAAAAACTGAAAACGTATTATTTAAAAAAAACACAATATGAATGCCCTATTTTCAATCAAAGTTTAAAAAACCATTTACTTCAAAAGATTTCCGTCAAACTTAGTGTTGTTTGGCAGTTTTTCCATTCATGGGTTCATTATTTCCATGTGGCAGTGCTACCAGTAGTGTCCGGAGCATTCGCTCTTCATATCCACATATTAAAATATGTGCCCTTACACTAAGGTCCAAGTAGGCAAATGCAAAGTGGATAGGTTAAATTAACCTAAAACAGAGGGGTATAATCATTGTATGGTTCGTCATATACTACATCCCGTTAGAGTATTTCAAATAATGTTGGTTCAAATCCTCCCGAAAAAACAAATAACTATATATTATATATATATATATAGTTTTCTCCCTATCCTGGAGATTAAAACCTAAAATAATATGATTTTATATCTGTTCATATACAAAACATGGTTATTAATATCTTGATATTCTTGTTTTAAACATTTTAAAAACACTCTTTGAATAAAGAGCTTACTTTTTTTTTACTCTAGACGAAATAAACGGTGCAACCTTTACTTTCTCCTAGTTATCCGTAACAGGTTTACCACAGATTGGCAGCCCTAGGAACATGGGTGTCCAAACTTAGCATGTGAAATATTTGCCTTATTATTTATGGAATATTAGTATATATTTATTCTAGCGCCATAATCTTACTGCCCACCCTGGATATCCACCTTGAATTATTTAAGGGTGTAGATAGTAATAAAGGATATACAGCTAGTAGGAAAACGTGTGAAATAAACCAGTAAGCTCCACTTTCATTACAATCGACCGAGAGAATAGTCGTGACAATTTCATCACCGGCATACCTGACTAGACGATATATACTTTCTGTCCCCATGCCTTCAGACGGGATTCCGGAAATAGTAACTTAGTCCTCATGGCATACGTAGAAATCTTATGTCCATATCTTAATCGTAATATTGTAGCAGCTGCTAAAATATTTATTTAGGTCTCAGTTCGCCTTTAGAATGTTTGGCTTGCCAGACTGTGTAGCTACCTGGTTGTCTCTGAACGAACTACTCATGTAAATAATGGAGTCTAGCCAGTTAGTTAAGCGGATCATTGTCTGGCTAGGTCTCTTCCGCGGCTCATCTACGCTGACCAAATTAACACTATGTTCTGCCAAACGATCAGTTTAGATAATAATAAAAACATATTTATTCACTTTAAGAAAATTATTATGTCACGTCTTTCAAAACTAGCATCTAATTCTGTTCGTATCCACATCTGTGAGCCTGGGTATTAAATAGCACTCTTTTATTCTGGTTTGCCGGTAACGTGGAGATAAGGAATCGGATACTAACTTGATGTACTAAGGATGTATTATTCTCGATTGTTTTCAAATTTCCCTCGTCGTAGATGCGGGTACATTTGGTCCTTAATTCTACCTTCCTCATTCATACATATTCTCAGGCTATTATAAAAAGTGGCCCACCTGAATGGTTAGTAAAAGCAGTGCCAAAGACGAGTAGTTGTTCGTAATTTATTTAGAAATATTATCACTTATAACTGTTTATTTTAACTTATTTTTTAAAACTTATCTCAGCTATTTAATGGAAATTTTCAACTTATGAGATTATATCTCAAAATACTACCAAATAAAGCTAGCCTGAGCACTTCAAAGCATGTGTGGCTTTAATATTTGGTTGATAGGAGTGAACCCAATTTAAATATTATTTACTATTAATAAAAATCTCCTAATTCCTCTGTGAGATCTCAAGCAGTGCTGACCTGCTTTATTTTAGTTCTGAGTGAATGAAGTGACTACGTGTCAATGAGAAATTAAGACTATAGGTAGGATGACAAAAAGAAAAAAAAAAGTCTTGCGTTTAGGGAGCCAACCATCGTCAGGGTTTGATACATATCAGTAACGACAATCCAGTACGCAGATCAATTTACTTCTAAGGACCTGGATGAAGGTCCCATTGCATGATCTGGCGCAGAAACTCCCCAACATACGTCCAACACTATAACAATAATATATCCTTATTAGTGTTGCGTGAATTGGCCACGGCACTAACCACAAATCTCACTCTCCACAAACACACTTGCAAATAAACCAACACACCGGATCACACAACCAACCTACTTTTACAACCCCAAAATGACCTCGGCTACATCAGATATAGAAATATACCATGATGGAAACAATGATATAAACCCAAAAGTAGCAGAAAAAGCAAACAGACAACCAACACACAACGAGTAAAATTTATTGTGGCCACTACAAATTAATATGATCCCCAGACAATGCCGATATATTACTGGAAAGTTTCAACAGACACCACAAGACAACATCAAACAAATCCTCTCACAAGTGTTTGCCATCTATTTTTATTATGGTCAACAACCGAAGTTTAGTTTGATGTCTACTCACAGGGAGACATCATAACAAAAGGAACACAAAAATAACTAATAACAATGAAAGAACCAACACAGTATATTGCATATAAATTGCCCACAATACAAATATTCATGATTACGAACAGTCAAAAACTGTTTCAAGAAATTAAATAAAAAAGACCAACCTTTAGAAAAATTCCTTGAAGCATGACTATCAAGGTATTCATCAAGAGGTACCTTCAAATATATAAACAGACGGCATCAAGAGAGAACTGGACCAACTTGGCTTCTTAGTTACAGACGTTCGTCATTCTCGGAAGAAAGCTGACGCTGACAACACCTTTCAAATAGTGGTGATACCATCCACATTTCCAGTAACGTTGGCCAAGGCTGCAACTCAATTTTCAGCATGGTACTCTTAAACAACATCAACGTATGAGTAAGGCCCCCTCCCTCCAATAAACACCATCGTATTTTGTCACAAATTCCAACGCTTCAGACACACTTAACACAACTGTGTAAACAAACCACGCTGTGTCAAGTGCTTGAGTTTACACATAGTGAAAGATTGACCGAAAAAAAGACTACAGGACTCCAGCTAGTTGTAGAAACTACTAAGGAAAACCCACGCCAAACTTTAGTTGGTGCTGCTTTTGCGGCAAGCTCCTAGTTGAGAATTCAAACTGGTTAGAAGCAAATCAAACAACCCAATAGAAAATAAAACTCTCGTCCCTACCAATGGACAGGAAATTTTCCAATATGACAAGTAAGACACGATGACCAATCATAGACGCAACACGTGAACATAGAACCTATGCTCAGTCGTTTACAATGTACAAGTATGTCTACAATAAAATAAAATATAACAGTCTTGAGACAATAATATTTCACAGCAATTAAAAAATGACTTTAAATATTACACCTCATGCCTGAAACATACCACAAACTCGACTGAAAAACTCATTATTATGATTTATTATTGTTGTGGTGGTTGAGGGAATGACAGATTATTTTGCGACTGACAATGAATAATATAAACAAGAAGTGAACAATACATTTAATACGCGTTTTATATGAAACCGGAATGGAAAACTTCTAAAAGCAAAATAAATATCGCACCTATTTTTTATAGGCGTAGTATTGATAAACCAAACGCACCGCAACCAATAATAATAATAATAATAATAATTTATTTGGCTGTGAAATGTAAGGAATCGAAAGACCCAATGAAATAGAATTTCATAATGGCTTCAATAAAAAATAATATCACCCACTATCAACAACTTATACAAAATCTAGATAATCTAGAGAGGGAATATTCGATTTGTAACTATACGCAAACAACCGGAAAAATACAATACTCCCAATAGACTTAGACTAGGCCTGTCCAACTGGTGGCCCGTGGGCTGTATGTGGCCCTCGGAAGCATATTTTTCAGCCCACGACGCCTTAGAAAGTTTAAAAAAATATAAAGTCATCCAGGATTTCCTTAAACACTATTAGATTTTATATTTTTTTAAATTTAATATTTGTGTTATGTATTGTACTGTATATAAATTACTACAACACTTTTATTGTAATATATTAGTTAACTAATATTATTATTATTAGCACCGCGTCTTACTACCCGTTCGGGTTATACGCACTTACGCTAATGTGAAATGGTAGGGTGATTGTGAGATGAAATGGAGGACCTACAGTTTAACGTAAAATCCGAACCACGGTGGAGGCCTGGCATTCCCCACATTCACAAGATGTCTTGTCAGAGGTGAAGGAAGGGTTTGGTAATCAGATAAATCTTTGCCGGGACCGAGGATTGAACCCCGGCCGCCAGTATAGAAGTCTGACACCTTACCCCTAGAACACCAGTTAACTAATAAAAAGGTTTACACTGTATAAGGCTAATTTTTCCATGTGACTGTCTATGAATATAAAATGAGGCCCTTATATAGCTTCAAGTTGGACAGCCTTGACTTAGGCCATATAACTATACAGATCAAATATTTTTAACATATGACTTGAAATGTAAAATATTGGCAGATGTACATAAATTGACATATTATGACTAGATACACTGATTACAAATACTACATAGGGATCGCTCCAAATGAATTAACATTATGGGCCAGTTTCATAGTCAAATTTAGTACGCCTCAAGTGCGGCGCTACACTAAGTACATGACGACACCTACCTAAACTCGAATGGAATGGGCCGTTCTCTCATAGGAAACTGGCCCATTCCATTCTGGTTTAGGTAGGTGTCGTCTTGTATTTAGTGTAGCGCCGCACTTGAGGCGTACTAAATTTGACTATGAAACTGGCCCTAAATCTCGTTAAATTATCACAGAGAATAGGCCAAATAAATGTAGCCCTAAACAATAAATTAGTAGCACATACTTATTTAGCTCTCCTCCTTGAGCTTACGTTGGCTCACAACCCGATACTACGCAATATTACTTAACACTGTCGTATTAATAAGAGGACTTAAAACATTAAAATATTGCTTACAACCGTAAAAATTTCAAGATAGCACTGGAAACACGTTTCCAGAGGAAATGACTACCGAGACAACTTAAGACGTGGACTCAACAGTACGACTATTTACAGCTACTCTACAAGATGCTTACAAAACCAACAAAGTCACTCAAGACATCACAACAATACCTACGACAATCGTAGAGAATTTGATTAAGAAGTGATTGGCAAACACTCATGGCGTTTCAATACCCTACCACATAGAATTTACTCAAAGTGCAGCTTAGCTAGGGAGTAAGGTGAATCAAACAGACCACTGGAAAACCTTTCTACGTTACTGATATTGCTAACGATTACAGAAAGCTATGGAGAAACACAACAAAGCTAAGAGGGGCTATGCAGACCAAATCTGTCTCAGACATCCATGGCGAAGAAGGGAGAAAATTGAAGCCATCGTTAATACGCTAGAGAAACTGTATGAAACAAATATCGAACCCCAAGATGAAGACTTTAGCGAACACATTACAAGGAACTAGAAATACTACTTACAAATATAAAATGTTCAACTATTCGCTTCTTTAAAGGTACAGAGAGAACTTTCACAATCAACAAAAATATATATTGATCATTCAGCCAGTCATAATATACAACTTTTTCCCATAAAGTTTGCCTATAATAAATTACAAGTTACCCAAAATAAAATATTATCAACACTCCCTAGAACTGACAAGAGGACCAGAATAACTGACTTGGATACGATGACTAGCTATAGACAGCTGTTTGAGATATACACGGAGAGAAGTGATCTATTTTACGACCAGACCGAAGTACAAATAAAATACGTAGTACGGGCTTTGGAGGACATGACGAAAGCAAGAACTGATTTCATAACTCTCCAAAATGCTGTATATATGCATAATATTACTAATAAATATGATAAAAATTAAAACATGTATGAGTAAAAAGCCCTATTGGTCAATCTTTGATAAAAAAATAACCCAAAGATAAAAATAAAGTATAAAATGTTGATGCACCATATTCTAAATATAAATAAACTACACTTGATAAATAAATACGACAGAAAGACAGTGGAGTGGACAGTAATTCTCACCACCTAGGTCACCCAAATCCCAAACAAGAACAATTCATAGAATCTAGTCCTACACACACAATTCGACCATTTTAGACCATTTCATTATCGTATGCCATTTAACTATACTAGATTTAACGTGTATTCAAAGAATAATACTCCTCCAACCTATCTCCGATGAAGAGAAAATTCTTCCCAACTGTATTCATCCTCAATAAAGTTAAATCCTACCAAACTTTGATATAAACTGACATAACACCCCCTACCAATCATCCACAAGTACCATCAGTTTATCCCAGGGAAATAAAAAATCTTCACTCGCCGGCTACGACCCTCTCAAACGCAAATTACTTATCAAAACGTCACACCTCACGAGATAAAATTCACTAATCCTTTATGTAATTTCTCTTACAGCGTCATCCCAATGGTTTCGTCTGTTTCGAGGTTACCCTCCCTCCTCCTCTCCTCAAACCGTGAGGATGAGGGTCTGCGTCGACAACTTGTAACTAACAAAGCAGGTGTAGGGGCAGTACTGATGGACTTATGGACTTACTGACTAAAATACCGATGCGATCCAAATTTTCTGATCACACTAGTATCGGTCCATCAGTCTTGTAAGTGGTGGGAGAGACTGACAGTACGACTGACCGTATGTGTGAGCTCGTCAGTATTTAATTCAGTCTCAGTAGCAAACATACACTGCCCACGCCTTTTTCTTATCCAGGTTGTTGCGCGTTGCATGAAGGAGCTGAGATTGATAAAAATAATGATACGAAGACTGGCCTTGTACTGTCTCGTTGTAAATACTGATGCATACAGACAGTCATTCTGTCAGTCTTAGGACTGTTAAACACTCAACCACATTGTCATGGGTAGTGGTTTAAAAAAAAATTAATAGGGGTCCTTAAGAAATATATTAACACATATTATCATTGGTTTGGCATTCACTCTAAATCAATCCTAAGCTACGAGTGATAGTTCACACCAGAAACCATAGGAAATTGAGCATATACAGCCTGTAGATTAAGAGATGTCACCTGTGTTACTTTTAATTGATTTTCTAATAACCAATTTTCAGTTTCCCCACTTGATGTCACATCTAATTAATTATGGCGTTTTATTATTATGATTGGTGACCTGGTGGTCTAGGGGTAAGGTGTCAGACTTCTGTGCTGGCGGCCGGGGTTCAATCCTCGGTCCCGGCACAAATTTATCTGATTACCAAACCCTTCCTTCACCTCTGACAAGACATCTTGGGGAATGTGAGGAATGCCAGGTTTCCACCGTGGTTCGGATTCCACGTTAAACTGTAGGTCCTCCATTTCATCTCACAATCACCCTACCATTACACATTAGCGTAAGTGCGTATAACCCGAACGGGTAGTAAGACGCGGTGCTAATAATAATAATATTATTATTATTATTATTATTATTTAACGCCCACCACAGTGACCACGTGGCTTAAGGAGTATTACGCCTCTTTAACGCTGACGGGGAGGAGAGGGTTCAAATCTCGTCTAAAAGAATTGAGGTCAAAATTCAAAGTCTAATTCTACACATAGTATACCTGTCCTTTCTACACTCTAATGAAATTATATAATTTTACTAATGGCTAGCCTCCATACACCTAAGCCTTATATCTAATCGTTAATAACCCCTTAGATAAATATATATATATATCAATAGCAATATGTTAATTATTAATAGTAAAAGGTCTATAATAATAGTCTTGAATTATTAAGATGTACAAAAAAATTGTACTTTAACTATCGTAGTAAATTATTTAATTTTATTGAGATTAATACTGTATTATGCATTTAACTAAAGCAAAATATTTTTAACTCCTTTATATTTTATCGTGTTATATTAACTATTATTATTTTTATAATTCAAATACGAGTTTAAAATATACATCTATGAGTAAAAATTGGAAAATGGTCTAAGTGGCTCTTAATGACAACAATCTCTACAATACTTGTTAACAGTACTGATTCCCATAAAATATTCACTAAAGTACAGGATATGGTGCAATTTTAATGAGGTTTAAAATATTATTATACAAAATAAGAAATCTGAATCAGTACTTACTGAATTCTCACACATAGGCAGTTCTAAATCTTGAAAGAAACGATACTATTGGGGAAGACAAACGAACGATCCATCCATTATTTTGAGTGTCGAGTTTATTTGTGACTAATTTGTGCCTTGTGTAAAAGAATTCGGTAAAATACTGAATAAGGTAACCGTGCCTGTCCTGTCTGAGATAATGTTCCACTAGCATTTCTTCGGGTATGAGGGGAAGGGGGGGGGGAGTCAATTACATTGAAAAGAGTTCTCACCCCATAGTCTCATCTCTCTACTATGCAATGTATTCACAAAGTAATTAGAAATTATTTCCTTTGGCAAGTGCACTCTACGCTTCATTCCGAGTCACCGTCTCATTCTTCTTGTCCTTCCGTCGTTTTCAGAGATAGTCAGTGGCACGGGAATTCAGCAAAGAAAAACGGGAATTGAAGTAAAATGACAGTGATCTTATTGAATTTTTTTTCCTAACAATTTAATTGGCATGTTCTTTTGTGGAACGTTATCAGGAGGTTCGTGCCACATACAAACGAAATGAGATGGCAGTCACACAGCTTTAAAAGCTGAGAGAGTTTACACAACACGAAATACAGTTTAGAATTTAAAATAATTATGAGATTTTTCAATTGCTATTTCTACCTAGGCTTATCCTAAAAGTGAGGTTGTCATTTCCCGAGACTTATTATATAATAAAATCCGATTAACTCATATTTGGACTGATTGCTCAATATTATTAAACTGATCGCTATTAATAAATTAACCCGCATCGATGGGCACGAAGAATAATTTAGATTTATTTGATCAATATTTTCACGGAGTAATTATTGTAATCTTAAAGCATTTGTGAACTATTAAATATTTTGTAGCTTGGTTGAGTGTAATTCAAGGCTCATACCTTAAATCTGCCAAAATAAATAAATTTAGACATTTAAACAGATAAAATTTCGTGTATAATCTGGTTTTCTGGTGAAGGTGAAGTTGGGACTAGAATCACAGCCAGTCCTGTTAACTGGAAACAGGAGGTGATTTTTGGTTGATTGTTTCCCACTCTCTCTTGACGAAAATTCGGATATATATCCTTTAAATTCTACTTTTTTTTTTATCCCTATCCAATTAGTGTAAATATGTTGGCAGCTCATATAGGAAGTAAGAAGCATATAAAAAAGCTAATATATATATTTATTCTAGTTAAGTTTTTTTAAATGTGTTGGTGTGGTATCTACAATAAAAGAGCTACTAATAAACAACTTAATTTTACATTTGGGAATGAGTAGGTTGTACTCTATAAATGCACCCAGAAGAATTATAGATATAAAATGGTTAAACAATAGGAGACATTAAATGAATTTTATTATTTTTTTATCAAACTCATTATTTTATATAGTGAGTATTATAATAAGGATAGGGTATGCGTTCATTGTTCAAGAATAAGTAAGTTTGTATATTGTATGATGGCATTATAATCCGGTCTGTAAAGGCGATAGTTTGATTAGATAAATCTAATGTTATTAGGTTTTGACAATAATAGCTTGTTAGCTATTTATCTTGCTCATTATATTAGTAGGTTCTACTTTGGTACCCAGTAATTCTTCTTGATATTTCTATTCAAGTATTGATTGTCTACGTAAAATTGATATGTGATTCTCTAACGCTGTCACACAGTTTTTGGACTAGTTTCAAACTTCATTTTAACTTTTTGTTAAAATATACAACCCATTTACCTTGAAAGGTAGTAGTTTTACCTTGACTGATTATATTATTAGCACCGCGTCTTACTACCCGTTCGAGTTATACGCACTTACGCTAATGTGTAATGGTAGGGTGATTGTGAGATGAAATGAAGTACCTACAGTTTAACGTGGAATTCGAACCACGGTGGAGGCCTGGCATTCCCCACATTCACAAGATATCTTGTCAGAGTTGAAGGAAAGGTTTGGTAATCAGATAAATCTGTGCCGGGACCAAGGATTGAACCACGGACCCCTGCACAGAAGTCCGACACCTTACCCCTAGACCACCAGGTCACCTGACTGACTATACTATGGCACTATAATATAATATAGTCCATAGTGTGACCAGGTAAGGTAAGCTTACCATTTAGATTGGTTAAATTTTATAAACATTACCCTGTAAAGGTCAAGCTATCCAAGTCACTCTGAGAATACTTTCCAATATCATAGTGGAATTCCATTCACATTCAATATAAGTGATGCTACATTTCTTATTATTCCTAATTTTTCCACAACTTAACTATAACTAAATACATCAATTCACTATAAAGTAGGCTTACATGCAAAACTAAGTGAAATATAGTTTTAAAATACTATTTGTATTTTATTTGAACATTTCCCCAAAATGCTATTCATAGATTTCAGTTTCAAATGGATATTTTTCTGATGCGAAACCTTAAAACTTAGTGTTTAAATACATTTTTAATTTGATACTGATCAAATGCATAGGAAGCAAGATTTATCTAAGTAACTTAATAACATTTTCTACTTTAAAATATGAGGTATGTAAAAGAGGTTGGTCATTTTTCTTGTACTAAAGATTTTGGCACATGCGCAACCTCAACTGCATGGTAATTTGCAGTGTTTTTAGGTTCTGTTAATCTTAAAGGGAATGTAAACCCTAAGATGATAATCAAAATTCACAATTTTGCTATAAAATATGAAATTTCTGATAATATTTATTGTTAAGACAGTTGATTATTCACCTAAATGTGATGCATTTTAAAAATGGTGCTACTTAATGTGAAAAACTCTGTTTTAAGACCTATCACAGCTGATGTTTATCAATGGGTATATCGTAACAATTAGTGCAAATATCTTGGAAAAGTCAATTATTGAAAGGAGCCACATACCGGTGGAGCACTTAGACACGATGCAAACGTTCAGAAATCTTGCATTATTTAAGAAGTATTTTGTTATTAAAAAATATGGTTCTCTTTAGAATTAAAACCTTCGTTGTATACTTATTATTAGCACCACGTCTTACTACCCGTTCGGGTTATACGCACTTACGCTAATGTGTAATGGTAGGGTGATTGTGAGATAGAAATGGAGGACCTACAGTTTAACGTGGAATCCGAACCACGATGGAGGCCTGGCATACCCCACATTCACAAAATGTCTTGTCAGAGGTGAAGGAAGGGTTTGATAATCAGCTAAATCCGTGCCGGGACCTGGGATTGAACCCCAGCCGCCAGCACAGAAGTCTGACACCTTACCCCTAGACCACCAGGTCACCCGTTGTATACTTAAAAAAAAGTATGTACAGATAATGTTAGTTTATTTTCAACGCCAATCATCGATTTCTTAAGAATAAGGTTAGCAAAGAGCAAAGTAGATCAAGCTTTCCTGAAAGAAAAAAAATCCCTACAGAAAATGTAAGATCAATGAAAACTATTTTACTGGTTTTGAAACTTCAGCAATATCATTTCCATAAGACATAACGCAGTTTAAATATATTATCTTTCAAGTAGGTGGTACTTTTTCTCAAATCATGGAATCATTGTAAATACCTTAAGAAGAAGTAACAATGATGTATTTGACGTTTTTAACCTGCTCAGTGAAGAAGGTAAAATAGCCTTAAACAATGTTTTAAGACAGAAGATTTGTTCCATGAAGGTACCTTTTCCCGATAAACTATTTCAGGGTTTAGCAGAGATGAACGTCACATAAGCAGGCGTTGTCTCCAGGAGGAATGGTAATCTGTCAGCCATGAGCTCCCGGTATCCCGAACTGTCTTCCTAATCTTTCTCCGAGCTCTATATGACGGTGAAGCTAGGACTACCCTCTCCCCCACCAAACCCTTTTCTTCCGGAAGTGTAAAGTAAGTGTGACTAACACTATGTACGTACACTACTGACACATGGAAATGTTGAAGTAAATAATGAAGACTAGCAATCAGAATGTCTTCGTGCATATTTCAACACCCGACCACTCCTTCTCTCATTTCCCCTTTGGATCACTGGCGTGTCTTCCTTGTGAACCATTATCGTGATTACAATTACTAGTCTTAATTTCTTCTCCCACTCTCGCCCTGCCCCACCCTCTTTCTTCTACCCTCGCTTTTAAACCCATCAAATACTCGCTCTTGTCCATGTAGATGAAACAACACTCTACAACTTCCATTTAGCCACGATTTACATTTACTTTCCTGTCTCTTTAGTTGGCATACAGTATATATAGTTAGCATTAACATATATACAATCTCTTTAACACGTCACATACGACGTATCGGCGTCAATGTCTAGTGCGTAGGACCGCACTGTAGAAAAGTGATTCACTTTTATAATCGAATCGTAATGGGCATAATCGTTCATATTGTATTATTTTAAACGTATATTAGCCAACATAAGGAAAGAAAACACGTAGCTTGGCGTATGAATACATGATGCTATTAGGCCATGTTTTAAAAGGGCCGATAATTTTATTACAATTTTGTTTTGACTATACTTTGCCTGAATTTAATTGAAATATGTATCCCTATAAATATTTAAAATAAAGGTGTTCATCCGAATCGGTGGTCGCATAATACAACGCCTCACTCTTGTGTAAGACTTGATTGTCGGTTACTGGGAGATCGTAGTTGTTCAGGATTAATGAGGGTGGGTTTATACTCTCCCCCTATGCAAATTCAGGTTGGTTTCCTCTAAAATTCTACCGTACTTATTCCTATTCTATTAGTGTAATTAAAGTATGTGTATAGTACCATTAGGTAATAAACCGTGGTGATAGAAAGGAAAGCTACGCTACAATTAAGATTAACATTTCAACAATATTGAAAACAACCTATGCCAAATTGAGAATCTACAGATAACTTGGCTACCAACACTAGTTAAACAATTTGTTTCTATTATTATGGTGACCTGATGGTCTAGGGGTAAGGTGTCGGACCTCTGTGCTGGGGTCCGGGGTTCAAACCTCGGTCCCGGCACAGATTTATCTGATTACCAAACCCTTCCTCCACCTCTGAAAAGACGTGTATTAATCACAACTTGTGAATGTGGGGAGTGCCAGACCTCCACAGTGGTTTGGATTCCACGTCAAACTGTAGGTCCTCCGTTTAATCTCACAATCACCCTACCATTACACATTAGCGTAAGTGCGTATAACCCGAACGGGTAGTAAAGACGTGGTGCTAATAATAATAATGATGATAATATATTACTTCTACAAGTATTATAGTTTAGCAGGCCTGTTTATTTAAAATTGGACATTAGTGGAAGAAACGTAGTCAAAACATTGGACGCCCAAATGAGTGGCTATGCGGAGAATGGCATTTGATTCACATTGCACTAGGTCTTCGTTTACGGTAAATCCCAGGAGAAGACTGTTTACTTAACTACTTACGAGCATTATTTTGCCAGCCCTTCTACAATGTATTGCGGGTCTCCTCTTTAAAAATACCTTCCTTAAATTAAGCAATCAATTAGCCATATGCACCTGTTTCCATGGTCACAAAGTCTAGGGCGTCACTCTCAATATAGACTAGACTGTCGATGCCCGGGATAACGGGTTCCCATTCGGGTGTACTGATAGTGATTTTCCCAACATGGTTTTCCACTCTCCTTCAAAGCACATGTGGGTACACTTCCTATAAATTTAACTTTCTTCTTCCTAAAATCACTAGCGTAATTAGTACATAAGAGTGTAATCCAAGAAAATAGTAATACTTGATGCTAAAAAAAGTTTTTAAATAAATAAGTCCATAAGCTAAGTGCACAAACGAACGCAATCCATATAAAACGCAATTTTTGACTTAGAGCGATCATCATATATGAGAAAAAATTATATGCATTGTTACAAAAAATATATTGGCAAATACAACATCACAGTTTAACAAAGAGCATAAATGATATAATAGGCTAATTTGTCCCTTAAATTACCTGCACAATGTGACTTTTTTACAAAATATGTATTTAATGGTTTGTGTTTGCTCTATATTTAAACCCGCATCGGTGCCGTAGTTATCAAACGCGATAGTCTCGTGTTGAGCTCGACTGCTGAGGACGGGGAGATCGAGTTTCGAATCTCGGTCGGGTGAACTGGGGGTGGTTTTTCCTATAATGGTTTTCTACTTTCCCTCCACGCAAATGTGGCTTCACTTCCTCTAATTCAACCTTCCCAATTCCTAATCCATTAGCGTAATTAGTACTTAAAGCGTATAACCTGAACGGGTAGTAAGATGCGGTGCTTGATAATAATAATAATCTTTATTTAAATTAGTTTATAAGTCGTTTGCTGATATAACCAAATTCTTTGGAAAGTGCACGTTAAATACCTCAAATAAATGAAAAAATAAAATTAAATACAAAACCAGAATGTTCTGTAAATGGGCAAGGATGCCAACCTGCATTGATTGTACACAATGTGCCTTACTTTTAATTAAGAGCTTGAATTTAATTGAGTTTCCTTTCTCAATATTGGTGGTTTAACATCTTCCTTTCTTGGGAAATTTTTGTCTATAATCAGTAGGTGCATCAGTAAGACTATTAATCCTATTTAAAGACATATCTTCAGAATTATTAACGATTTAATAGAATCATAAGTGAAAAGGAAGGTATCTTGGAGTAAAGGTATTAACATTAATGTGAATAGCGTATGATAGATCCATATTGAATGTGATGTGGTAAAAGGCTAAAACAGTACGCTCCTGCTGAATTCTAGCTCAGTAACCTTCATGGCCCCAACAACCAGGTACTAATAGAACCTAACTCCTTTGACTGCTGAGCAACTGCAGTGGGATAGACGAATGTAATTGGTTATTATTATTAATAATAATATTAAAATGTTATTAGTATTTTATCATTTAAATTTCTTATCACCCTTTCTTATTTCACGTTCGGGATATATACCTATTTTATAATTAAATTAGGTGACCTGGCGGTCTAGGGGTAAGGTGTCAGACTTATATGCTGGCGGCCGGGGTTCAATCCTCGGTCCCGGCAAAGATTTTTCTGATTACTAAACCCTTCCTTCACCTCTGACAAGACATCTTGTGAATGTGAGGAATGCCAGGCCTCCACCGTGGTTCGGATTCCACTTTAAACTGTAGGTCCTTCATTTCATCTCCCAATTACCCTACCATTACACATTAGCTTAAGTGCGTATAACCCGAATGGGTAGTAAGACGCGGTGCTAATAATAATAATATAATTAAATTAATTCATTAATAGCCTTGTGTTAGTATGTATTAATAAAACAGTACAACCTATATAATAACATACTTATCATACTAGAGTAATTTAATAATATTGATATATCACTTTTATGGTACTGTGCCACTAGATAGCAATGGTAGCTAGCGAGCGTATAACCCGAATGGGTGTTTAGACGCGGTGCTAAAAAAATAAGGGGGTTNGGGGGCGCTCTCCAGATTAAGTCTGCATGTCTAGTTCAGGATCAATGTCTTGAATTATCCATGTAATAACTAATTTTTTCCACGCTAATTTCTCAAGTTTAAAAATGCATTCCTAAACTCAAAGGGTTAGGAAGGGAATTGGCACTGCTGGCTTTGACAGTAGAAAATGGGGTTTGTTTCGAACCTTCTTCAACGCTATACTAAGCGGAATCGTGGTGGTCAGAGAGAGCTCCCGGCTGTTGATACCGGCGGAGCTTGTCTCGAAAGGAGAACAATTCCCATGGCCATAAGAATTTGGTTGATTGATTAGGATTAACTTAGATTTAAGATTTTTATTAAATACCTTGTTACTATTATTATTAGCAGCACGTCTTACTGCCCATGGGGGTTGTATGCACTTATGCTAGTGTGTAATTGTAGGGTCATTGTGAGATGAAATGTAGGACCTACAGTTTATCGTGGGATCCGAAACACGGTGAAGGCCTGGACCTCCACACATTCACAAGTTGTGATTAATACACGTATTTTCAGAGGTGAAGGAAGGGTTTAGCAATCAGAAAAATCTGTGCCAGGACCAAGGATTGAACCCCGGACCCCCAACAGAGAAATCAATCACCTTACCCCTAGACCACCAGGTCACCCGCGTCATAGTATACTAACCGTTCGGGTTATACGCTTATGTACTAATTAAGTTAATAGGAACAATTTACTTATAGGAAGTGTACCCGAATTTGAGTGAAGCAAGTTGAAGAATGGAAAATCATGTGTTGGGGAAAAATTTATCTCTTAGCTACTGTATATAAAACTTAAGTTATTCTGTGAATGTCAAGAACAAAGTGATTGAGATATTCAAAAAGAGTTCACAACAATATCACAAAACATCTCAACTATTGCTGGGTTTTACTCCAACCATGTTATTTGGACGAGTGTGTTCGTTAACTTAAGTGATTTTTCCCTTGGGTACGATGACTTAGTAGTCATAGCTAGCACTGAAGTTTATAAATGTAAGTAGTAACTAAATATGTTTTCATTGTTTCAACAAAATAGCTATGAACCACCTGATATAAACTAAAATGGATGAGAATGGCAAACAATTGGAAATATCTAGCATTCATTTTAGGAGAAGAATAATAACCACCTTCATATAATCCCTTTAGCCAAGTCACATTAAATAGAATACTATCTCGCGTTTAATTCCCTGTTTGCTCAAAAACTGGGACCTGATTTCGTCTAGAGTTATAACATAAAGTTATTTTTAATCGTCAATAACCACGTATACTCATATTTTCACGGACTAAATCAATAAAACTATAAAATTGTAAGCTTTGTTATTCATATCCTGTTACAAATAAATAGCAGAACTCACCTTTAACCTAAAAATTAAATTACTACAAATAGAAAATTGATATTTTATTACTTTAAGAAATAACCAATTATTCCTGAAATATAAGATTCTGCTTACTATATATACTGTGTATCCTTCATATTATTTGTAAGGTAGTAAGCTTACTTTGCATTATGCCACTTTGATGAAGCTTTTAAAATAAAATCATAGTGTACTCTGTCAAGGTAAGGTCTCAGGCTACAAAACGTAGTCTGATAAAAGTTTTGCAATATATTGGCAGGACTGGGAGATACCCAATAAGAAATGGCAAAATGAAATGATCTTGTTAAAGAAAAGCCATGAACAAAGTAACATCAACTGTAACGACGCTCAAGAAGTGAGCTGTTAGTACTTAGCACTTAGTACACGTGGTAAAGACTCATCAAGCTGTTCCTGTCCCGCTGATTACCCAACATGATGTGCTATGCTGTCTCCATTTGATCGCGTCTCATTGCACAGCCGCCATTTAATCCCCTTCCCTTCTTCTTCGTATTGCCGCTCAAGTTTTGCAATTAAAACAACGCTGTTTAATCGTGGCAGGCTCCCACAAAATATTAATGATCACCGTGATTTACAAATTAAATGTATCCTACACCGAACAAGCAAGCGTCGAGAGATTTAGAAGAGTAGAAGGCTTGTGCAGAGAAAGTAAATAATGGTACAGAAAAAAAAGAGCTTTGTTTTGAAGGGGGGAGGGGGTATAAAAGAAAAAAGAGTTTTAGGAAGGATTTGTGAAAATACCGACTGGAGAAAGGAAACAACACGAAAAGGAGATATTAAGGCTTTGTTAACGTCGGAACCTGTCAAAGGAAGTGTGAGTAGAATAAAATGATAAAAAGGAACTACTTTTGTAGGTGGTGGTAGCAGATTAACATGCGCGAAGTTAGAAGGCTACACGGGCTACTCCGCGGTATGAGAAGAAGGAAGATTTGTTGGATGTACTGTACAAAAGCCGCCACTCTGGTTTTCTTAATTACAATCTGTCTGCAAGCCTTAATGATGCTGTAATCAAGGAAGGTGAGTGAGATGAAAGGTAATGAGAAGGTCCAGAGGTGGCATGTGCAGATGCAAGATGCTGTTACACCTGTATTATTAGTTTACTTGTAGCAAAGTAGTTAGCTGATCAGAGGAAATTAAGTTTCGTATCGAGATCACGCAAATGGCAGTGAACTCACAATATTTATCTTAATAGAGAATTATTCAAACTAGAAAATATTACTCTTAGACCATTTTTTTTGCTGTAGGCCCCTATTATAACTTTTCCATGCAATATTAAATCAACGCGAGCGATCAGTGACTTAACCATCAACCGCGTGTGAGCAAATAATTTAATAAATGAGAAATATAAAGAACTGGGCTAGCCAAAGGCTTAGATTTTTGTTTAGAATTAAAAGGAATTTAGAGATGTTACGTTTAGTTATATAACAATATAATAACTCTCTGATCAAAGGCGTTAGACTTGTATTTAACTTGGACGAAAAAATCATGTTCATATTCTTACCAGATATATGAGAGGGGTACGAGGGCTCAATTTTTATTTACATTATATTTTTCCCTCCATACTAATTCAAATTTATTTCCTCGGAAGTATGTTCTTCTTCCTCGTGATTATATAATGTATGGAATTTATGTCAAACTTCTGTACTAAATATGTACAGTAAATGTTTTCCACTCAGCTAATAAATTATTCAAACATTCCTTTTTTATGTTTATTTGTATCAGAAAATATCCATGAATTGATTATATATTTTTAAAAATAACAACCAAATAATACCAATATATTTAGAATTAGATGTTCAATAATAATTTTTGCAAAGAGATGCATTAGTTTCCAGTTGAGGTATATAATGTAAGCTTTCCGAATCAATTGATTATAGCAGCCTCGACCTACAAACTTATATTTAGAATTAGTCTACCCTTGTCTGATCTATACGCAATTTAATTATGCTCATGGAATGGGTTTGAGGATGGTAGGTGTTTGTAAAAAATGTGTCCTTATTTTAGTGAAGGGATACAAGGTAATAATTTTGTTTAAATAGCCTTAGGATACCTAACCAGGATTTGTGCCACGACCTTCCTGTCACCACCAAACCAGACTAATCCAATTTAGACTGCGTGAACAACTATGTATATTATTATAACTAGGGAGTATAGACCCATCGACACAATGAAGTAATTATGGCCTTACATAATATTTAAAACTTATAAAATTTCCATAGAGGAGAATTTCAAGAAATAAATTACCTGCCTAAATCAGCAGATGAAAGAACTAAAATAAATTAACATAAATATAATTAAAATTTGTTATAAAGTGTTAAAAATAAATCTCAATATGAGACAAAGACCATTTGAGACACTCCATAGTAGTTAAACTCGAATAGTATTTAAAAGATAAACAAATAACTCCATCCGCAATGTCGCGTTTCAAAAAATGAGGTTCGCCATACAAATCAAGAGCCAGTAGAACAGGGTAATACTCACGACCCTCCACCAAAATGTGGTACACACTAAGGGGAGCATCGGAGAGCTCACACGTAGGAGGTGGATCCTTTCTCAATAAAAACCCATAGGACAGTGAGAAAATACTTCATTCACGGTAGGAGTTTACCTCTGAAAGGTCTTTTTTCTTACCGATATCCTACTATATAATAGATTTCTGGTAGGGAAAAAAGTCCTTTTCCAGGTAAACTCCTATCGTGAACGAACAATATGTCTGACGTGGAGTCTTGTCACGGTGACCTCCTTTCCTCCAGATTTGCGGATAGAAGATGACCATCACGAATCACCGTCCCTAATGGACCACAGATTGTTCTTAACAGGGGTCAAAACTCACTGCTCATGTCCAGAGCGTAAGACCCAATAATGAACGCAGCCCTTTAATTCTTAGAACATGACACCCAAACTCGCTTCATGGGGAAGAATAAATGCCTTCTTGGCTACATGGGTCACTAGTTAATTATCTGAGAGACCAGCGTCACCAGGAATCCAACAGAAGGTGAGCTTGATATTTAAACGATTAATGTTATAAAACAAATCCTGATTATCCATACAAGAGGATTCCAAGAGTAAAAGGTGGACAGTTGCCAACAAAAGCTACCATGGAATCAATTGGTGCAGGTGAGAGCAGAACGGTGACAATTACGACAAACAAAGCATAACGATTTAAAAATGGCATACAATTCAGCAGTAGACTAAATTTTAAATTTTAAATTTCCACTATAAAAGCACATCCCACGAAGGCCACAGACTTGGAGCCGTAAGTGTGGATATGAATAAAATCTTGAAAGTGGGTGGCGAGAATCTTACTTGTTATTTATTTATTTAACAGGCACAACACCCAGTCTCCCGTCTGCCAATTTATCACCGGAAAAGAGGAGACCTTAATCTTACCACTCGCCAGTTATAATATTTTAGGCCGTGGAGGGAATTGAATGCAGGAACCTCACCTCGGCGTGCAGATGCGCTAGCAACAGAGTTAACAAGCAAGCGCTGGAGATTTAAGAAAAACATGTTACTCAGTACATTTTGTGTATTACTTATATGAAAGATCATTCTTTTGAAATCCAATGTCCGATCGTTAACGGGGAAGGTGTGACGTCATGGGGTAGGCTCTAGTTTGGGAAAACACATTTAAATCCTCACCAGCGTTCAATGAGAATGTTTAATTTTCACAAGGCTGTTCTCTACTGTGCCAATAGGCATATTATAATGCATTTCATTAGACTTTCCCTGACTCATCTTAACCCTTCACACTATATACATTCTTATATGACCAGCAGTGACAATAAAGCATAATCCTGATATATGTATTTTAACCAAACATTTTCTAAGTCTAAGTTAATCTTCACCCTTTTTAGCGTGTAGAGATCTTAGAAAACCATAGGGATTCGCCC
>CABFOV010000115.1:0-60091 GCA_902141375.1 Timema poppense
ATCCACCACATTCAGGGTGGTGGATCAATGTTAACCTTATGGGAGAAAGTGCGCTGGAACTCTCAATTCATCCACTACTTATCTTGGAAGTGTTTGACATGAAAAATAACCCTATACACTCCGTTTTTGGTAAAATATTTTATAATGGATCTTTTACTGATGAGTGATATTTGAATATTCGAATTATTTTGATAATGGCAATAAAGATTTTGCTTTAATATATATATCTGTGGATTTTTTTTACATAAATATGACAGATAACCTTATATATTTTGGTCTTGGGTAAAAATTTGATAAAAGGTCTTGTTTGGATCAGCTGTCTGTCATGAAAACGTGATAGTTCTCACTATCATCACTTGGCGGAATGAGCTGTAGTTCAAACTGCTACACGCTGGATGTTGTAGTCTAAACAAAAGACAATATATTAGTGTTTTTATTATGTTAAGCTGGCGAGACTAATTCTTTTGTTTATTTTGTTCTGTTACCAAGGAGATGAATGTTATTATTATTGTAAACTGGTTTTTTGTGTGTGACTTGGAAAATATAGTTAAATAAATAAGCAAGATGGAAATATGTCTTTTATTAATTGTTGGTCTTCCGAAATAAACAAAACAGGTATTTTAATGAGAAGTAATTTTTGAAAATTTAAATAATTTTAAAAAGGGCTGTAAAGATTTTGCCTAAAATTTGTTTCTGGAGAGTTTTTGTCATAAACATGATAAATAAATCTTTATACTTGTTTTTAGGAGGAAATTGGGGTATGGGTAGTTTACTGATAACTTTTTTATTTGAGTATTTTGAATAATGGCTTTAGCGATTTGTCTCATAATGATATCGGGAGGATCTTTAACTTATTATCAATAAGAATGTTTCTTTATTCATCTATATTAAATTAATTTAAAGCTAGTTTACTTACAACATTTTATAGAAAATTTTAATATTATGGAAATTGACCTTGAATGTTCAGTTCAAAATAGGAAGCTGGGAATAATTTTTCACTATAAATAAGAACACATTTTTATTTTTACAAATAAAAATAACTTTAGGGTAGTTTTCAGATAATTTACTTTTGGAAATTAGAATTTTGTTAACTATATTTGAACGATTTAGTTTAAAATGTATATATTAGGTGTGATTATTGTGATTAACATTATGATGCATAAGTTTTTTAAAAATAAGCCTTATTTAGAGGGTTGTTTACTAAAAACCTATTTTTGAAAAAAATAGAAAAACATGTAGAGCCAAATAATAAGGCATGGTTTGTTTTTAATTTGTAAAAACTCGTTAATAATCTAATTGACTAAGGAAACTAAATTAATTGTCTACACATTATTATTATTTACTAACCAAGGACAGTCGTTGGATCAATCTATCTATTCTTGGCCTAGCCTCACCATTTTAAATAAAGTAGTTTAAGTTATACTTACTTTGTTTATATACTTTGAGCTATATATTAAAGTGTAAAAACCTATTCACTGTGATAAGTTTAGCTTAAATTTTGGTCAAATATGATACATTGTAGTTTCTAGAAATTTCTCACACTTCTGACTTCAGTACAGATGGTTCCCGAAGTGTGAAATATACTCGAGTCATCTAAGATGTGGTTATAATTATTTTAATCTGATAAAAAAAATTTAGAATACATTTAGGTTATTTATCCTGAGGCACTATTAAAGCTTCTTGATATTTGAAAACAATTAAATGAAACATACAAAAATATTGTAAAAATTAATGGAGTAAACCAATAAAGATATAGTGACTCAATAAAAGAATTTAACTATTTCACTCATTTTTTGTTTGTTTATTTATTTAAGGTTGAGGCAGTTTAAGCGCACTGTTTGAACCAATTGAATATTTGAGCACACGAGAATTTTCTATGATAGAGAACGAAAGAACTTACCAATTTTACTGGCAAAGGTATGTTCACATACAATCCAGGGTTATTTAAATGCCACAGTCTACATAGAACCGATGGTATTACTTCCGCTCCTAAGGAAGTTCTGTGGATTTTTATAACTCTAAAAAAATTCTTTGACTTCAGCTAAGTTTGAACCCACGAACATCGGGTCCTGAGTCAATTACTTTACCACAAGACCTCCGAGGTCAACTTTAAATTAATAAAAACACAAGTTTTGTCATACAGATAAAAGGAATAAAAATAAGCTAAAATGGATTTACAAGTGGTTTTAAAGTTTTAAAATATTACAAGACTGTATCACTTAAGAAATGATAGTTATTTAGAAACGTTATATATAGAAAAAAGTTGAAAATTAAAATAAAATAAATTAATGTTCTATATGTGGTTCGCCATGCCATAATTCAAATTATTAGGTTAAATTATTATTAAATATCTCGAAATTTTATGTCATAATTAATCCTTAGTGAAAACTGGAGCGGCTCAACTTGTTCGAGTGTTTTAAAACACAACTGTTGTAGCTGGGTTCTACTCTTGAATCACGTGACGATATGGGTTATTTGACACGCACACATTGCGCAACCGACTTGACTTATTCAGATTTAGAACAAAGAGGGTAGGAAACTTTTGTACTCCCTTAGACGTAACTGAATGAAATGTGTTTTTTTCCCTTTCCTTCCTGGTTCTGAAGTTCCGTTTTGCTAATCCATCTATTTTAAA
Source organism: Timema poppense (assembly GCA_902141375.1). Lineage (NCBI taxonomy): Eukaryota > Metazoa > Arthropoda > Insecta > Phasmatodea > Timematidae > Timema > Timema poppense. The sequence goes on from CABFOV010000115.1 coordinate 2,636, forward strand.
TGATTAGGTAGAACATACACACGGAGCTGTAATAGAAACATCGTTCTTTAGTTTAAAATCTCTAGTCATGGCCACAAACTATTATTAACTTTTCGTTCTGTTTCCAACCAAGCTATTTTTCAATGGGGGATGAAGGCGGCAGGGGGGTGGCAGATAATGTTAGAACTCGACGATTGCTCAAAACGATACAATGAAAAGGCTATTTGCATATAATTTGAGGATTTATATACCATTATATAAAGACTAACTATGAATGGAAATTATGTTCGTCGTGGTAAAGAGAAAATAAACCTTTACAAATACAAATTTCTACAATGTTTAAGATGCAAGTATAATTATTTTTCCTTAATTGAATGAGCTGATGCCATAATTTATCACAATCAAATGTTATATGTAGTTAATATTCGTATTTATATGTTTTAGTTTAAACAGTATTTTTCTAATGACGTTTATTTAACATAGAAAACCTTTCTTTATACTAAATGTTGGTTACAATATATTATATATGATCACTCGTCGTTAAAAGAACTTTTCAAGAGAATATCTGTACCAATGTATGGGATATGGGTGTTTTTTCACCCCATCTTATAACCTGTCTGTGATGTAGCCCCACGTATTTAAATTGTGATAATACCCGCTACGACGGCCACGTGGTCGAAAGCGCTACTCTCGTGTTGGATTAGACTACCAAAGGTGTGTATATCAGGGTTGGATCCTGGTCGGGTTTACTGAGTGGGGTTTTCCTAAAATTGTTTTCCATTCTACTTCCACGCAAATTCGGGTGAACTCCCTCTCAATTGAACCTTCATAATCCCTAAGCCATTAGTGTATTAGTATATAGGCTAATAGAACCCGAATGTGTATTAAGACGAAGTGCTAAATTATTTTTTTAAATTTTGTTAATGGAATAGAGATGATAAATATAGGTTTTGTGGAAATGTATCCATAAATGAGTGAAGAGAGATTAGTAAGCAATTTAATAAAAACAACCTCAGGACCCCTTGCCAGGATTCAAATCCCAACATATCCGTCAATAGATAAGCCAAACATTTAATCAGCGTGTCCGCCAATACCACTATAAATAAATGTTGACTGTTGGGTTATCTAATGTTATATTTACATTACCGAATAATTGTAGAAACTGCATACACATTATTACTGTTGATAATTAAAAGTTCCGGGACAAAACCCAATCCTTCACGTGTTATTCAAATGAAGGCTGGGTTTGGTTAATATTATATCAACCTGTCTAAGAGAGGCCAAAAAACTAGTCTTGACATAAATTAAAATGTGAGATAAGATTGATTTCAATACTATCAATGCAAATCGTGAGTTCAGGGTAAATGTGTTGCTGTCTTTGGCAGGAGGAAGTTCAAGGGTAGAAATATAAATTTTTGTTTGTATCTTATAATATACAAATTTAAAAATAATATATATAATTATTGAAAATAATGAAATAATTACTTGATTAAAATAACTGCATTTCTATTCTAAATAGCATACACATGTTTCTCTAAAATATCAATTTCATTTTCTAGTATATATTTTGCTAAATTATTTTATATAACAGTTTTTTTTCAGCTAAATTATTAGACTACTAAACATTATTCATAATATATTGTTAAATTTATAAATATTGGTTAATAAGAATGTATAGACATGTTATGAGTAAAAATATTTATTAGCTCCACTCTACTCTATAGTATAGAGGTTTTTGGAACAATATTTAAAAAAGTTTGTTCTGTAAATTATAATACCAGCAAAAATTATAAATAATGTAAAGCTTTTATTTATGTTTTGTTTTAAAATATGTATTTTTTTCAATTTGAAGAGACCAGGATTGAAGCAATCAACCAAAACATTGTGATAATCTGTAAATGTTTTGCTTTAGGCTGAACTTTATGGCTGAAAAAGCATTGCGAAACTTTTATAAATGGTTTACTCAAAAATTTGAGTTTCTTTTTATTTATTTTAACACCACATATTATTATACATCAGGTTACACCCATATGTTAGGAAACAACGTCCTCAGTACACCCTACCAGAATTCTTACCCCGAACTTCCTGTCATCGGCAGGCTAGTCTATTACGAGATTGATGCAATAGACCATGTGGCCACCTAAGCGGGTGTGTCTTTTATTAAATGTCCTGCACATAGCACAAATAAAACCACATTAGTACGCCACTAAATTCATTATATATAAAATCCATACGTATTATGCAACTAAATATATACGCAATACAAAACTAAAACCATAACAAATTCTAACTAAAAATTTAACTTAACCAGCCTGGAATTTTAATTCACAGGAATATCCTACTTGTGTAGATGACCAAATCAAATTCAGGTCCTAGAACTAAAGTCAATGGAGGTGTAGAAAAAGCTGTTCTCAAAACATGCGGTTTTAAAGTTAAGTTTTAATTGCTTGTACCCACCCGTTGATTATATTCAGAGTATACTATTGGACACAGATAAATTAAATTGACTTTTATCATGCCAACTTTGCTTCAATTAATTCTATGAATACTTCACAAGTAGAACATCAGGCTGTTGCAAATGTTTTTAAAGTAGTGTTGTTTTGATCGTTTTATTTAAATTTGTTGATCATCATTTTAACTTATATAAACTATATTAATACCCGGGGTTAACCAAATCTCCTACAGACGCCATCTCAGACTTTACACGAAGTTTCTTTCCTGTTGTTTGTATCTATTTTTAGATTTTTCATAATAGGGATTGGCGTGATTTGTCTACATGGCTCTATTAGCTTAGGAAATACTGAGCCCCCTATTTCACTCAAATCGGACTCTACTTAGACGTTTCGTCCATAATCTTTGATTTGATTATCAGTTTTTTCATAAATATGGCATGCTTCATAGCATCCATACCAAATTTCAGCTCTTTGGAGAGAAAGAACTTTAGAATGACCGACATACATCACATCGATTTTATAAATGTAGATGTGATGCTACACAATTAATTAATACATTTGCTATACCATAATGAATAGAATAATTTATTTGTAAATATGAACCATATGTCCATTAGCTTCATCCATGTTAAAACTTGTGATCTAACATACAGGAGAAAAAATTTGGCGTGGACGCATGTTGGCACCCTTCTCTTCTGTCAGTTTTAACCAATCAGAACCACCACCTCTGTGCAACGAATAATTTTCAATCATGTATACGCATGTCTAATGCCTAAAACAAACAACATAACTGTAAAATTTATTTTTATCGAAATTTTGCTGAAAAATAAATCGTTATTGACTGACCCAACCCGTTTCTCATAGGGTGTACTCAGTATTAAAATTTATTTTAAACTGTTTACAGATTGTTATTACATCCTGTGATGGTTAAAATATTTACCATACGGATCATAATTCACTGACCCTTAAGGCTTAAAATATATGCAAACATAAAATTACTATAGGAAGCGCATCAAAGCCTTGCAAAATTCATAATTCTCACACTACTATGCTTAAAATAATGTGACGTTGTTGTAAGCAAGATCCTGTTAAAAAATATATAATTTAACAGTTACTGAAGCTACCTAAACATCTTTTGTATAAGCATAAGTCAGGTCATTAATATGCAAATGTGACTTTCTAACCAATGTATTAGAAATGTAATCTATTTTAATCAAAAATAAATATAACTGTATTTTATAAAATTTCCTTTCTTTCATGTTCTTATTGTATCTTGGACCCGCATGCCTCTACTAATTTAATAAAATACAAGAACATCCTTAAACAAAGACACGCCAACTCTAACCTAACAAATTTGTCTAAAATTATTTTATATAATATTCTTATTATAATTTAATATGCGCCACGTCTTAATAATGGTTCGGGATGTATGCATATTCATACGAAAGGGTATTAGTGAGGAGGAAAGAATTCACATTAAGTGCAAACCCATTTACAAAGGAGTCGAGAGGGAAACCATTTAGAAAAAAACTTTAATACACCCGACCTAAAAGTTACCAAGAAATCAGACAAGTTGAAACTGATGCCTCTACCCACCTACCCATCGGTGCAGATTTCATAGCTTTAAAATTATATTTTTAGCCAATTTCACCAATAATTTGAATTAGTTATGTTCTCTCTAGTAAATCGTTCTAGAAATTCTCTACATGGTTTATATCTACCTCTCAATTGCACTAGGAGCTCGAAAGTTCACCACCGCATTTACAAAAGTACACCACCTATACCTACCTTGAGCTAGTTATATCAAATCCACCTAATTGTGCCCTGTCTCTTTTAGGTTAATTCTAATGTTATCCTTTCATCCGCGTCTTTAAATAATCTCTTCCCATTGAGTTTGCCAGTCAGAACCCTGAACAAGGTTCTAGAATCTCCCATTCACGCTGCATGTCCTTTCCACCATAATCTACAAAACTTTATTATCCTAAACATGTCTTATGATAGGTACATGGTATGTAACTCATCATTATGTAACCTCCTCTACTCCCCAGCAGCCTCATTAATTTTTTTGGACCAAATATCTTCCTAAGCACCATATTTTCTAAAACCACACATTTCTCATCATGTAAGGTAAGATCTATCTCTTAGCCTAACCAATTATAAATGTTCCTAATGAAGAGTAATAATTCTCTGAGGCTGGATTCCCTCCTGGAGAAATGAGTTTGAGTAGGCGATCAGGTTAAAGGCGTCACGCGATAAGTTATAAATAGTTACGATAAGATAGGCATAGAGGGTAGGCATGTGTGAAGGAGCCCGTCATCAGATTTACATAGAAATGGTGTGAGAGCAGCGGGTAGTTAGCATTCAGAAGTATGGGTTATTTTCTGCGCACATAAACAATTAAAGTTTTGAGAAACTTCCTTCGCTTTCCTCTTTAACTTAATTGTAGAGGCTGAACACTTGCACCCGACGGAAATTACACTCCTTATCAGCATATATACATTAATGGAGTATGGAGGAAAGTGGAGTGATTTAGATAAAATGCATACTAATTTACGTGGAGGAAAAGTGGGAAATTGAAAGATAAAAGACAATACATTCATCAATGATTTATATAACGTGTGTCCATTTGAAAATTTTCCACAAAAATATCTTGAAAACAATGCATTGTAGAAAAAAATGTTTTAAATTATTATTATTATTATTATTATTATTATTATTATTATTATTATTAACACCGCGTCTTACTACCCGTTCGGGCTATACGCACTTACGCTAATGTGTAATGGTAGGGTGATTGTGAGATGAAATGGAGGACCTACAGTTTAACGTGGAATCCGAACCACGGTGGAGACCTGGCATTCCTCACATTCACAAGATGTCTTGTCAGAGGTGAAGGAAAGGTTTGGTAATCAGATAAATCTGTGCCGGGACCTGGGATTGAACCCCGGCCACCAGCACAGAAGTCTGACACCTTACCCCTAGACCACCAGGTCGCCAAAAATGTTTTAAAGAAAGGTTGTTTTGTTCTGAGGAGGAAATAAGGTGGTAAGACAAGTATGACCTTGAGTGGTGTTGCTAAGGTGACGTTAAGGTCACGTAGATTTTTTCAAATGAGACTCCCTATTTTTTATTACATATTCCTGTATATCAGTCATTTTCAAAATGGTGTTTATAAGCTTTTTAAAGTAAAATCTAACACGGGAAATGAAGCCTCACAAGTTTTTGAGTCGCCGGCACCGGGCGTGGCATTATAATTCGGCCTATTTAAACATAGCTCGAGAAGTGTGTTTGTGTGTGTGTAATATCGTAAACAAAACATTGTTTTTACTATCAATTCCTCTAACAAGTCTATTAGAGCCTTCGTTTGCTTTCTACTGTTAACATTCAATCTTGAAAAATGGTTTACAGTCTGGAAGAGAGAACAAAATTGATTTTTCTGTATGGAGCCGAGGCTAATTTTCCTCGAAGAATGGCAGCAACATTCAACCAAAAACGCTAGTATAAAAATGTATGGATCTTGTTTCAAATTTTTTTTAAACTGAATCTGTCACTAGCAAATAACGGATTGTGCATACAGTATTGGGTGAATTAACTCGGGTAGAAATTTTGGGTACTTATGTGGGATATCCCAAAAGTTCAGTGCGGGAAGTGTCTAAAGCTATTGGTGTATCAATTGGCTCGGTTCACAAGACATTAAAATAAAATAGGTTTCATCCGTATAAAATGCAAGTACTGTACATCATTAAGCAGATGATCCTGATAGGCAAATACAGTTATTTGAAGAAATGATTGAATTATTGAATGCGAATCCATTGTTAATAGAATGTATCTGTTTTTATGATGAGTGCACTTTGTTCTTAACTGATTTTGTAGGTAAACACAACTGTAATTATTGGAGTGATCAAAATCTTCAATTTTTATTGACGGACACACTCAATGGCCAGAAAAAATACGCGTTTGGACAGGTATATTAGGTGATACAATTATTGATCCGATATTTATTGATAGAAATTTGACAGGGGGAAAATACTTGTAAATGTTTGAAGAAGCAATTCATCCTCTCATAATGCACGCCCGAGAAAATCAACTAGACAATTATGGAGACATGGGGCTTGGTGAAGATCTTTTACATTTTCAGCCAGATGGAGCACCCCTCACCATACACTGCTCGTTCGTCAATGGTTAGACAACCGATTTAATGGACAATGGATTTGCAGAACCGGACCAATTGAGTGTCTAGCAAAGTAACATGAGTTAACGATCCTAGATTTTCTTATGGAGATATTTAAAGTCCACTATTTATGGGACTAAGCCAGCAAATATCTAAAAATTAAAAAAATAGGATAAAAATAGTATGTAGAAGTATTAAAAAAAGCAACCCTATGAAAAGACAGAAGTTAATTCCCAAATAGACTTTATCATTCTTTAGTTCAAAATAGAGAACATTTTGAAAACCTCCTTTAAACTTAAAATTAAAAAAGTGTTTTTCTCAATACATATTTTACAAATGTACATAAACGTGTGCGAACACACAACACACAAACACTTGTACCTTCCTGAGCTACGTTTGAATACGCAAAATTCTTATGACACGCCCGATGCCTGCGACTCAGAAACTTGTGAGGCTCATTTTTAGTGATAGCATTTACTTTAACAAGCTCAAGACCACCATTTTAAAAATGGCACAACGTGATCTACAGGAACATGTAATAAAAAATAAGGAGTCTAATTTTAAAAAAAATCAAAGTGACCTTGACGTCACCTTAGAAACGCCACCCAAGGTCATACCAGACTTACCACCTTACTTCCCCCTCAGAACCAAACATTTTTGGTTTAAAACATTTTTTTTCTGCAATGCGTTGTTTTCAAGATATTATGCTGGAAAGTTTTCAAATGAACACCCGGTATATATTAACAAGTGGCCAAACTTTGATGACCTAAAGATAAAAAATAAATAGTAAAATTACTTATAAATTCTAAAAAATCACCTTGAATTTACAAAAAAGACCTAAAAATTTAAACAAAACTCATAATTAATCGTAATAAAGCACACACTCAATTCACACTCCTGTATTTAAATAATTACAACATCGATTTACAAACTATCTGCTTCATAAAAAGAAAGCTACCCCTTCCAACGCAACCTTCTCTAGCTAAGTTGCAGATTCTCACCAGGAATGTGTATTTTACAACCAGAGATGCAAAAAAGGATTCAAAACTCGTTGTCTAAACTATTTTCTTATTCCGACAATTGTGTGACTAAAAAATGTAAGTTAGAATAACTATGCATTTATAAAATATCGATAGTAGGTCCTACTTAAAATGTAACTACACAAAATACATGCCTAATACTTCGATAACCCTAAAAACCTTAACAATGTCTAAGACTAATTCAAAATTGAATCAAATCAAGAAAATATGACCTAAAAATCCAAAATAACAAAATAAAAAGAGTGAAAAATTACATTTAAAAATTTTTCCACGGCCAGGGTGTCATGAACATAAGTTATGTACACGTGAGCATTGTTTGTGCTTTACCAAAATATAAGTTAGAATGTCATGTCATCAAAATTCGGGCCCTGAGAGTAACGATAAATATTTTCATAAAATCTGGTAATGGAAAGTTAAAAGCTTTGACAGCAATTTTAACATGTCGATGTATAAAAACACTTTAAATACACTTAACAGTATGCATGCGACTAGATCATGGGACTGCCTAGCAGTTAATCGCTAATGCAGTGCTACAAAACTCTATTTGCTTGCGCACAATGATTTATTTCTCTTAATAGAACATTTCAATTGATGTAATATATGTCGTAATAGTTTCCCGAATTTCAATTAATTCGTTCAGAACTCTTCATTTTACTCGGAAAATGGGACAACGCCTTTATTATTATTTTCCGAAATAATGTGGTAATTTCCTAGCCTCGATCCTCAGTGCACCCACACCATCATTATCAGCGTATGCAAACATGATATCCATGTTATTTAAAAAAATTAAAAGAGTGATCCATTGATTAAATTAGTATTTATTTGAACATTTATATAGAAAACAAGCATTAAAAGTGCAATTCTAAAGTATTCTACATATATGTTGAAAATTGTAAAAATTACTCCTTGATTCATTTTAATACCAGTTTGAATTATACTCACTCCTGGTTTTAAAATGCCCTGTTAGTTACAAGTAGTTTTATGAATCCGAACGATAAACTTATTTATAAAAGAACACATCAAAATTGTTAAATTTAAATTGTATTTTTACGAGACGACAATTTTTCACTCCTCACAAGATATATGTGAATTATTTTGTAAATTGTTGAGTTGAACTTCTAGGAAATAGGTCTTTGGAAATTGGAGGATACCTTAACACAAAGGCGCAGTAATCTCATGTGACGCACATAACTTGATTTTCTCAAATTTTATTTCACTATGTATGAAAATAGTCTCTACATTATCAAGAAAATTTCAAATAATTCAATTTATTATAATACAAACAAAACATATTAATATTTTACTTTATCATATAAAGATAATATATTTAGTATTGCACATGTTTTACCTTGGAATAATGATAAATCTTCACGGATTATGTGCCTCCGAAACAAAAAAAAGTTGATTTTATGATTACGTCTATCTGTCCCTGGGCTTAGGTCCAAAAAGTTTGAAGGCTTTTGTTCAGAATTGATATTTAGATGTTTTACGATCATACCTTGTGATTTTTTTTAAATTTTGTCCCCTACCCTCATCTTAAGAGTAGTTTACTGTTCAGGGATTTTTGAAAACCACAAATTTTTGGAAATAGTTCTAACAATTTGTTTTAAAACTAATATATTGTAACGTTTGGACTAACCAACAACGTTTCAGTTATTTTTTTTTTTTAGGGAAATACTTTTAAGGATAGTCTACGAATGTGATATTTTTTTAAAAATTTGAAATTGGAATATGGCTCTAATTATTTTATTCAAAATATATATCTGAGCAGCGTTTAACATGGCAAATAAAGATGTGGTGCGTTAATAAACGAACACCAGCTAACACACGCGCTTTCGTGGCCCGCTTGTATATGACCGTAATGGATTATCAAATTAATTGAAGTTGGCACTCAATTAATGATTATTTTTAAATTATAGTTTTTATAGAGATCGTGTAGTGACTGCATTGTAGTTTTTAATTTAATAAAATAGAATATATTTAAATTACAATTTATTATATTGATTTGCTTCTGATATTTTACATAATACACGTCACACGTCTGGTATATTTACAAAGTGGCTGTCAACAGATTTTTTTGTAAATTCACAATATCAATTTCTTATCACCGTAATATAGTAAAAATTTATAATCTACTTAATTTACCTACTATTAATTTTTACACCTGGTCTTTTATTAAAACAATTATACCCACGGCAATTGGCAGATCATCTAAAGCGAGGTGCTGTTAAATACTTTATAAAACATGACTGCCGAGTGTTGACACAAGAGCTTTCTTGACTCAAGCGTGATAAAAACAAGAGTGACGAGTCCTACTTCACCCGACTAATTTGAAATTTTGAAATTAGTAAGAAAAACACTCCCATTGGTGCTCATGATTAAACATGGGCCAAATAACTGTCCTGTAACGTTAGCGGTGGTTCCCTGTGTGGTCCAAACCAAGGAAACCAAACAACCCCACACAAAAACTTTAATAACGCTATTGTTTTGGGCAGTAGAATATCACAAAAAGAGGCTGGTTTTCTTTGCTACTTAGCTACCGAGTTATTGACCTTGCTAAAAACCCATTACTGCCTAAAATGTTGTTTAAAACCACTTATTTTCTATATATGTTAATAAAAATGGCAGCTAATATATACCATAGAGAAATGTATATACTGTGTTTTGGGGGAAAAGGTTAGCTTATTGATAACGGTTTTTTACACAAATTTTAAAAATTGTAAAAATGACTATAACAATCTAGTTAAAAATTAGAATATAAGAAGTTGTTCACAATATTCCTAATTTTATGTTTGTGTTTCTTTTAATGTTAGTTTACAAATTACTGATTTTTTAATATTTTGAGTTTGCTCAAAAATACCTATAGGTTTTATTTATAGGCATGTGGGTAGGGTTTACCATGATTATTAGCACCAAACACAGGTTTTTAGGATAGTAATTAATTATAGTTAATTGAATGATCAATTTTTTTTAAATTTCGTTCAAATTACATTATACTTTTTGGGAAAGTACTATTTATTTAATGGTGTTGCCCAAGTTGGACCATTAGCTGAAACCAAGATAACTTATTGTATTTTTCTTTACGGCTATTTGAAAAAAAAAAGCAAAATAACTAAAAAATACTCATTCTTCAATGAATTAGTTAATTAAATTACGTATTATTTGAAATATATTTTTATATGACAAAGCTAGTAGGAAAAATATTTTTTCTCCTAACAAATCTAAATCGTCTGCGAAATCGAATGGCTGCGTTGTACCGTTTAATGTCAACCCCCCCTATTATTTTACCCTAATAGCAGGGCTAGATTAAAAACTAATGGAGAAAGTGCATCTCCTCGTTTCAATCCATTATATATTTCAAAATTGTCTGATAAGCTACATCTAGCCCGTGCTCTGTCACGCGTATCGGTCAAACTTACCTCAGTTAGCTTGACAAGTTTTATAATTACTCCAAACTTAACTCAAATTTAACATTTTATTTTCTTATTACCGCGTCTTACTACCCATTAGGGTTGTACGCATATGTACTAACACTAATGGGTTAGGAATGAAGGAGGTTGTATTTAGAGGAAGTGTAGCCACATTTTCGTGGAGAGCGAAAGGAAACCTTTTATGAAAAACCCATTTCATTTCACTCGACCGGGAACGAGTCACGATCTCCCTGTCATCAGCAATCAAGTATATTGTAAGAACAGTGCCTTAGACCATGCGATCATCGAAGCATGCCAATATAATTTGTTTCCTTTAACTGAATAATAGGTATTTTTAAAATGTAGGTATAATTGATGTTCCGTGATTGTGTATTCCCACTTTTTTCCTAATATTTGCCAAAAATTAAAAATCTGATCCGTTGATGATCTATTTTGTCAAAATCCACACTGATGATCTCCAATTAGACTATTTACTCTGCAAATGGCGTCAATCTCATTAAAATTATGTTGGATACAATTTTGTAGTATGTTGGCGGTAGTGAAATATAATCTAGTTATTTTATATCATGTTAAAATTATGTATTATTATTAATAATGTTATTTATTGATAAAATGTGTTATACGTATTTTTTATAAATATATAAGAGAGGGTAAAACGTTAATTTTAGTTTCATTCCTTATTAAAATTATGTATTTGCCAAAAAAAATTATTCGAATTTATACAAATTTACTATAAATATGGTAACGTGATTGTTATTTCGCGTTTTATCAAAATAATGTTAAATACTCACGTTAACACATATAGACCCTAACATGAAATATTTTATACTTAGTATTAAATTATAGCTTCCGAAAGAATACCTTGTCATTTGTTGAATTTTAATAAAAAATTATAAGCCACGCTTGGTAGATTTTCCATCTACCATAAACCAGTAATATTATTCTCCTCTGCAAAAAGGTTTATATCTCTTTATATTGTAGGTCTTTCTCTTAAAATATATTTTACCTACAGTGACATACCACTCCATAACCTGTAATCATCTAAATGAGCTAAAACTAAATTACCCTTTCTTCATTCATTACGTCATTTAGCCATTACACGTCTGTCTTCAACTCACTTTATGCTAGGTTTTCTTCTTTTTGTCGTTCCTCTTTATTTCCCATTCGCAAAAATCCCTTGAGAATACCTCGTATTCCTCAGTCAGATCTAGTTTTGTTAGGTAAGTCCTTTAGCTTCGAGATATAGTCTGTTTCCTAATATATTAAACAAGATTGGGGTTGAGTTACTCAAAAGAAATATATTTTAGCAAAGTATAAAAGGTGTTCTAGGGACATTGATTTAAATTTAATCATCAATCTAGGATCTATTATATAAATACATTATATAAACTTACCAAAAGTATTTAAATTATTTCAGATTTGATAATAATAACCTGATTAAGTTTAAAATATTTAAATTGAAAAATGAGACCTGGACACGGGAATTGAATTTAGAACCTTTGGCTAAGTACGCCAATGAGGAGTCGTCTTGTGCCCTGGGTCATTATTCAATAATATTCTAAGGCAAAGTCTGTTATGGATGTGAGAAAATTGTCAGTTTCATATTAGCTTCGAAATATGAGTGAATAATGACACTTGGCATGGGACGACTCCTGGATAGCTCAGTGGTAAGAACATTTGCGTACTAAGCTGAAGGCCCCAGGTTCGATTTCCGTGTACAGGTGTCATTTATTTAAATAATATTATATTTAGATGCAACTACAACCGTACTTAACAATTAAATCACTTGGTTATTTAATCCATCATGATATGCACATTCTTACAGTTGTAATTGTACTATTGAGAGAACAAAGCCCTCTCGAGTCGAAGGTGGTTGCGTTATCTGATAGCTTGTAATCTTAATTGAACGCTTATATGTATGTCCATCACAGACTTTGCCTCAAAATATGAGTGAAAAATGACCATGGGCATGGGATGACTCCTGGCTGGCTCAGGGGTAAGCACATAGTCGTATTAAGCCAAAGGTCCAGGGTTCGAATACCATGTCCAGGTGTAATGTTTCAATTTAAATATATACTATTTCGATGCAACTATAACCGTACTTAACCACTATAATAGCTTGTCTATTTAATACTTCATTATTAATCTAAGTTTAAAGTTTTGATTTAATGTAATTAAAAGACTAAATATTGTGACATGCTCATACTATGTCTCAAGGTTTAAGAGGTACATTTTTTATTTGTCTTTATGTTTTCATTTAAAACATGGACCATTGAACTGATGAGTTAAGCTAGCATAAATCAAACACACATGGCTGTACTGTTGATTAAACGTTGATTACTAAAATACATATAAACGGTGAACCATGAAAATATTGTAAGGCATAAGAAATGAGAACAATGTTTTAGTGCGGATCATCATGTGTAAAGCAAATAATTTATCTATCGGGTAAACTCTTAACTGCACATATTCATCTACTAGTTTATTTTTTATCCAAATTTGCATTTATGAAGAAGAATAAAACACTAAACCAAACATATGGCTAAGCAAATTCGGTTTAGAACGCAAATATTATCACTGGGAAATTACCCTCATTCGTCCCACGCTAAAATCTCATTATTAGTTAAAGGCAGAGTCTATAACTGACATGTAAGATTGTTGGCTTCCTGGTGTCACAATAAACATAGCCACAATTCTTTATGATGAGCATTTATAATGCCAGTTAAAAAATATTTTAAGGTGTTTTAATAATACAGATTTTATGGGAATTAATATATGTTAATGTGTCTCTGCATTAATCATTTAAATACCTTATTTAAGTAGGACTACATTTTAAAAAGTTAGATAAAATTATTCTAATTATAAATTATATAAAACACTGAGTATTATTGAATTCCTCTTCAATCCATAAAGCTAGAAGTTTATTGGAATATTATACAACCCAAAACGACCACAGTTCTAGTTTTGTTTTAATCAATTTAAAAAGGAGCATGATGTTAAAAAAAAACTATTAACATATTTTGTTTGAGTAATTCATCAAGAGTCAGATATGACTCCTACCCACGTACCCTTCCACCCAAATAAATTTATGAGTACAGTCATATATTAAACCTAATGTCTAGGATTTTATTTCTGTGCCCAAATGTGGTTTTCAGAAACCTAAATAATTATGATGTCTACACAGCCTCATACTAAACTGGTGAATAGGTTACATTTAATTAATATAAATTCCTTGTAAAAAAATTGTGAGATACAATTTCACTTTCTTTGGTGTTCGAATTGTAAAAGGCATCACACTCGCAATAGACAATGATGACGATATTGGGGTTGGGGAATTGGGACACAATAATTTTTTTTAAAAAAAGCTACAGTTTCAACTTTACACCTGTAGTTAATTGGAATGTGCGATGATTCGAAATATTGAAGTCCAAAGTTAAATCTCCTTCACTTCAACCTTGACACCCACATTAACATTCGCATCTTCTAAATATTTCGAAGAAAGACGATGACCTATATTTGTTATAAAAGGATATAAGATATATCACTAAATATGACATATTTAAAGATAAGTAGTTCCTAAAACAGCTACTAGACAGGATTTAAACCCCGAGCGGTGATTAAATAACATCTATAACCTAACCATAAATAGATTCAGATATATCCATATAAAATATAAATTGTGTACTTTATTATTTCCTATAAAGCTTACTCTTTACCTCATTTTTTAAGGTAGGTAACCCCTAATCTGAAAGGGTGAGGGTATATATGGTGGTCAAAAATTCCCATAGAGGGGACCTTAAAGTGATTTTTTTAAACGAAGCCAATAAATAAAAGGATATAAGATATATCACTAAATATGACATATTTAAAGATAAGTAGTTCCTAAAACAGCTACTAGACAGGATTTAAACCCCGAGCGGTGATTAAATAACATCTATAACCTAACCATAAATAGATTCAGATATATCCATATAAAATATAAATTGTGTACTTTATTATTTCCTATAAAGCTTACTCTTTACCTCATTTTTTAAGGTAGGTAACCCCTAATCTGAAAGGGTGAGGGTATATATGGTGGTCAAAAATTCCCATAGAGGGGACCTTAAAGTGATTTTTTTAAACGAAGCCAATAAATCTCAAGCCCAGAAGACCTAAGAAGCAAAAATTTGACAGGAAGGTACCCCCTAGCCAAAAAGGGTGCAGGAATACTTGGTAGCTAAAAATTCCCATGGGGGGCCACCTAAAATTGTAAAAATTCATATAAAAATATTTTTATAATGAAATCTACAAATTGAGAAAAAGTTACACACTTTCATTGAAGTAAATATTTGATCTAATATAGAGTCTTTAATTAAAATATACCTCACAGATTTTGAGGATGATAAAAATATTATCATTCGAAATTATTGTCCAACAAATGTCAATGGGACTCATTATATGACCAGAGATGAAGCTGTTGATTTTAACTGGTATTATGGTAGTAGAAAAACTGTCATTGGAATTTAATTAAAATTCCATATGAGCATTTAGCTAATACATTTCTTGAAACGTTAAATATATGTTTAAAATAATCTAATAACTAGAATTAGAGCAATTAAAGAAATTGAAACTATCTTAGTTTTAATTATATACACTCGCTAGAATAAAGCTATACATTATGAATATTTAGTTTTGGTCAATTTTTTTCGTTGTTACGATAAGAGATGATAAAAGTTATGATACGTTACACAGAATTAATTATTTTTATCTGATTACTATTACAATCAAGCCATTTTTAATAAACTTGTATTATTCTTTGAGCCAAAATTAGCCGACTACAAAGCTATGTTTCATTATAAACACTTTGTTAAAGTATTCAATAAAGAAGGTTGTAATCACCTATGCAGTATAAAATACCCAACTGAAATATTAAATACTATCGAAAAATTAATATTTGAACAATAAAACAACGATAAAATTGGGAACCAAGAATCCAAGCACTATAATCACTATCACATTATAACGCCAATATACGAGATAGAAGTAGAAGGAATAAAATGAGTCTTTCACCAAGAGAGGCGCATGTTAACGGAAGTTAAATTCGCAATAAAATCAAGTTAATTGGAATATTTGGGAGATTTATTTATTTAATCACCACAACCAAATATAAAACTAGTACTTGTTTATTGTCAGTTAACAATCAAAACAGCACGTCACCTAATATAATGGATTTATTACTCATATGCCTATAGGTGTTTATTGATATGTGCATGGCCTTTAACACAATAGTTTATGTCATGCCTCCATAAAACGTGGAATACCATGTCTTAAAGGTAGAGCATTTAATTTTTCTTAAAGTTTGTTTGATTTCTATTCTTCTTACTACTAGCTGGGGCAATTTATATTTAATCAAACTAATGGGATAGAAATGAGGAGGGTATCATTTAAAGGAATTGTACTCACGTTTTCATGTAGGGAGAGTGTAAAACTATTCAGTAAAATCCACCCTCATTGTACCCGGCCTAGATTCAATCCCTGATATTAACGTCACTATAAATCCAATCTATTGTTAACGTGACATCTTAAAACCGTGCGATCACCGATGCATGATATAAAACTATTAAGTTTAATCAAGTACAATATGTTCAAATGAAGGAATCTACATCTGATGAAATACAAATAACATGCGATTTTATCCAAAGGTATATTTTGGGTATTGCCCTATTCCTTTTATATATAATTATTTGCCAAGATGTTTCTAATAGTTACCAAGTATAAACAGATTTCACACTCCCATCACAGGCACTGCCTTAAAATATAATTTATATATGACCCAAGGCCAGTTAATAACTTAAGTATCCTAGAGTTAGAGCATTGTACCACTAAGTCAAAGTTTTCTAGCTCAGTTCCTGTGTCCATGTTCCAGGTATTATTTTTCGTCCTATATTTAAATTAATACATGTGAATGGAGAACCCCTTGAAAAAATATATGGTTTCGAATTTTACCGACACATACGCTTAGCATTAGTCTTGAACAGGATCTAGCATGAACGCAGTACGTGTTCCCTGATTGTCAATAAAACAAACACATCACAATACAATATCTCAAAACGTAATTCCATTACATATTAACATAATTTTGTGTAGGAACACTTAAGTTGGGCAAGGAAATAGGGAAATACATATAGAGAAAGTCAACTTAAATTATTTTATTCAAAACATAATTTAAATTTATAATATAAATTGATATCCAATCTCTAAGATTATTTTCGTTTATATAACAAACATATAATTAGCTGCATGCGTCCCCTGGATGTGACAATAAAAGTGATAACATTCAAAGCATACTTAATAATTCTTTAAGAGAAGGAATAGTTATTTAGTAATAATATAAAGCTCTTAAGAATATCCCGAGGTAACAAACAGTATCAAAAAATTGTATTAATACACATAATAGGCATGTAGTAGAAATATATGTATTCAGTGCTAGCAATATGCCTTGAAGTTTAAGGATATATCCAACTAAATTAAAAGACCATACTCAGATGGCACACTCAGGTAATTAAGTTTATACAAAGTGGCAATTGAACGGCATAGTCACAATTATAAGAATCCTCAACAATACTAATTACTTAAGGCGAATTAAAGCCCATACATGAAATACAAAATCCGAAAGGCCAAGAACTCCCTTAGGGGCCAAATCCTTCTTAAACCTTGTCTTGGCACTGGGGGTTCAAAACAATAGAAAGAAGGGATCAGTCATCAGCAATAGCTCTATAGGAGTAATTCCCACAGTCCTAAGTCACAATGGTGCTCAAATCCACTTGTATTAATAATGCTAGAACCATTCTGTAACAAAACAATGTTCCATAGTCCTCAACACCCACTGAGAACAATATGAAGCCTTAGTACATACACTAAGATTAAGATACAAAAAAATTTGGTGTGTGTACTTATGTACGCACGTGAGAAGTTATACTTCTTTGGCATCATTAAATAAATATTTAACAATAATAATTTAATAATATTTAGTATTAATTATGTTAAATAATAATATTTTAATTTATATCAATAAATAATACATACGGATAGTTAACCTCAATTATATTGGAGCACTTGAAAAAGTCTAGAAGCACAATTTTTTTCACTAATATTTACGAATAGTAAATAATATTAATCAAAGTATTCAATTTAAATCACTACTGAATATAATTTATTAGCACATATATAATTCGCACTTGTATGAAACTAAAACACGTGTTGTGAATGTAGAAACTAGAAACATGTGGATAAATATTATATATATGAAAACAGTGATCAGAGGCGACGAGCGTACCAACATGCGCGACTTAATTTATTAGCACATAAATAATTCGCACTTGTATGAAACTAAAACACGTGTTGTGAATGTAGAAACTAGAAACATGTGGATAAATATTATATATATGAAAACAGTGATCAGAGGCGACGAGCGTACCAACATGCGCGACATAATTTATTAGCACATAAATAATTCGCACTTGTATGAAACTAAAACACGTGTTGTGAATGTAGAAACTAGAAACATGTGGATAAATATTATATATATGAAAACAGTGATCAGAGGCGACGAGCGTACCAACATGCGCGACATAATTTATTAGCACATATATAATTCGCACTTGTATGAAACTAAAACACGTGTTGTGAATGTAGAAACTAGAAACATGTGGATAAATATTATATATATGAAAACAGTGATCAGAGGCGACGAGCGTACCAACATGCGCGACATAATTTATTAGCACATATATAATTCGCACTTGTATGAAACTAAAACACGTGTTGTGAATGTAGAAACTAGAAACATGTGGATAAATATTATATATATGAAAACAGTGATCAGAGGCGACGAGCGTACCAACATGCGCGACTAACAGAGGTTCTATTTCTATTTTGTTGGTAGCTTTTTTTTTTCGAGACTTAATGAGCGGTTTAGCTTCAACCTGTTACTTTTGTGTTACAGTGATGCGCGCGCATCTTAAAATTTCACTCTCATCATTTTTTCATAACGCGCCTAAAGAAGTAAAACTTCAAAAAACTAGCTCTTAAGGATACCAAGCTGTTATTACCTTAAATTCATATTTATACATATACATGTGCAAATTATTAAGTAGAGTTATCAACATAAAAATAATTCAAATATACGCTCTATGCCCCAGCAACATGAAGCAATACTGAGTGAGTAAGCTACTCCTAAACAAATACCTAGTATAATTAAATGATTATGTTAATACAACTTCATAGGCAGATAGCCAACATACAAAGAAGCTTAAAATATGGTTTAAAAGATAGAGCAGACGTAAGCTATCAAAGAATTCTCTGAAGGAAGATTATAACACCCAAATAAATTTCCTTCGCCTTGGTGGCAAGATCATCAATACCATCCTCACGGGCATCCATCAAGCGCTGAGCAGCAGGTGACTATTAGCAGCGTGACATCTTCGGCCGTTAAATGTGTTATAAGTACAAATTTGCTGTACTGAACATCCAAATTTATATGAACGAAATTGCGGAAGAAGGAGGGGGAGGAAGGGGAAATCTCTTTTCCTCTTGCTTCGTTGCCTTTTAGTTGATAGGAGGAAGTATATCCAGTGACGTTTAAATCCCGCTGCCGAAGTCACTGCCTGGTGGGGATCTCAAAGCTCTTGCGCGAGATCTTCTTGCCCTTTCTCTCTCTCTTCGAGACCACAACAAATTTGAAGGTGTAGGCTTAATTGAATCGGCCAGTTGAAGAGTCCATCGGCACGGGAGCTGTAGTAAGTTGGAGCACGTAACCAAAACATGTAAATCATATGAGCTAAGATCGTGGTAAGTAGCATCAGATTGTCATTGGTGGTTTTTTGATGATTTATAGGAAATATAATTAGGAACAGTGAATAAATGTATAATCTCTGATTGTGAAGGGTTAAAATCTTTTAGCACGTCACATTACCATAGGCATTAACTATATTATTAGCTAGCAGATTAATTGATAATGGAAAAAATACTGGATGAACAGTTTAACTATCACTTTAATCTAATATTTCTCATACTGGAGCTTCAGTTGATATAGCAATCTTTTCTTTACATTAGTCGGAGTATCATAAATTTCAGTTGCAGTTAATCATATCTCTACTGTAATTAATATAGACTATACGTGCTATTAATAGTATTTATTGTTAGATCAATATTAATATGAACCCGCATCGGTGGCTTAGTTGACTATCGTGCTGGTTTTGTGTTGATCTAGACTGCCAAGGACGGAGAAATTGAGGTTCGAATCTCGGTCGGGTGAACTGAGGTTGGTTTTTTCTAAATGGTTTTCCACGCAAATGCGTGTTCACTTCCTATAAATTAAGCGTTCCCAATTCCAAATCCATTAGCGTAATTAATACTTAAGCGTTTAGCCTGAACGGGTAATAAGACAGGGTGATAAATAATAATATTATTAATACCTAATCCTAGTATTGAAATTATAATACCAACTAACATTTTTCAACTTTACTCACCTATTGAATAAATTGTACGGTATACCACAAAACTTTCTCATATTTTTTGTAAAACTAAATAATATATATATTATTTTAAAAACACTCCATCAATGAGCATATATGGAATGATATACAATGTTACAAAAAAAATTGATAAAAGAGGAACATCTTTATCTAAAAAAGAGCATAACAATATATTTTTGTTTTAAAAGATATATAAGCCTATATATTTACTTATAGCTCAGAAACTATTGATTTTATAAAAAATTGTCTTAAAACATATTTTTTATACTACTACCTACAACTTTACAAATTTAAGTTATTTCATATCCCAATTAGTTGAGGAGATGACCAAAATGGGAAACTTCTGCTGATGTTAAGTACTTGCACTTAAAATCATTTTCATCAAAATAAACTAGAGTTTTCGTTTGTTTTTAATGTTAAACAATGCCTGGATACAAAGTATAATCAAAATCGTTAGAGTGGAATTTGAGAAAATTGATTTTTTATCTTTTTGCCCTTCACTAAACTACCATTGATTTTGAGTATAGCTGTAAAATTCCAAAATTATCTCAGGGCACCACTATGAAAATCCTTGATACTAATTTTTAGCCCAGTCGGTAGAATCGTTTCAGTTCTAAGCCGAGAAACAGATATATACATATGGACAGACAGACAACATCGCGAAAACCACTTTTACGATTTCAGGGGGCCATGAAACGTTGACATTTATTAAAATCTTGATTTCGATCTAATTGACGATGACAATACTTCTATTTCTGAGGGGTCAAGAGAAAGTATTAAAAATAATAAAAATCATTAAACCCATAATATCCATAGAAGTTTTAAATTGTAAAATAGATTTATAATTTGTTCTCAACCATCTATATATTTTACTCAGGGTGCTGAAACGATAAAAAAAATAGAGAGAGCTATGAACCATACCTGCAGATCTAGATGTCGTTTATTAAGTTATTTATTCAATTTAAAACTGACATGCTTCAGTAGACGAATGGTCTAAGGCTTCATTTTGCTGTTAAACTGTCCTACTGATTACGGGGAGATTGGGGTTTGAATCCCGGTCAAGTCTGTTGATGGGTTTTTTCTTAATTACCATCCACTTTCTTTTCACGCGAATGCGGGTATATTACCTCTAAAACAATTCCTTTCTAATCCCTCACCTATTAGGGTAATTGTCACATATGCGTAAAATATGAAAAGGTAGTAGGATACAGTGATAATAATAATAATAATTTAAAACTATCAATTTAAATTATTAAATCAGTAACGACAATTTTACCACTAGTGTTAGTAAAACCTATCGTGTAGATTACACTTTTTTCCTTCATTATAGGGTTTAATGTATATAATATATTTTTGATGAGCTTCCTCTAACTGTACAATGTTAATTAATATTATTTAACTTGATATAAAAAATTTGGTTGTTTCAAAGCATTTAAATACTGGCCATATAAACATATCAAAACACATTATTCCCACTCCTTTTTACACAAAGTTCCCAAATATATCTCTAAAACAAAAAAACAAACAAAAAAAGTTAACTATTTGTTAACGATCCTGGCGGGTGCCACTGGCGCCCCAAAGCCCCGCTCGGATATCCAAGATGTGTGAAACAGTGGTCAGTGAGAGGTTCTCACCCAACCCCCCCATATAGTAGTGTCCCCGCACATATCTCTAGAAGCCCTTATGCGGCTTACCACTTTATTTTTCCTTAACTTATATTAATGTCTTTTCCTTGTTTCAGAACCTTCGCGAAATGCGACAACCCGTCTTTAAGTACGATCAATAACATGTTGTGACCAATTGGACGGCACGTGTTATAATTTTCTCCCCTTCAGGAAGTAACAGAGCATGCTATTCTGCGTCTGCTTCCGTAAAGTATTTACTCTCTCCGTAGTGATATTTAATATCAAAGCCAAACAGAATAGCTACACATCAGTTAATTAATTAATGAGAAAATAATTAAAATGTAGACCCATTTTAATCAAAAAAGGGAAGCTTTTACTTACTATATGGCATTAGGAACTCTAAAGTTCATTCCACCTCATAATTCTCAGTAGGTAAACTTTGCTTTAACTTTGTTATCCTAGCTGACTTTAAAAACTAATTTTCATAAATTTGTTAAAACCATCTAACAATATTATTTCTAGAAATACTATATAGACTGTCAATTATAATTAAGTCATTTACCTCTTGTTTCATTTTATAGAGGAATATATAAATTAAATTTTGATGAAAATGTTATTTCATATTTGAAGAACGGATGTAAAATATCGTGAAGCTAACATTACAATGAAGGATGTTTTTGAAATAACCACAGGGAATTTGGTCTCGATCACTCGCACATTAGCCTACTTACTATTGGGTATTTCATGCACGCAACGGTCCAGTGCACACACGCACACACACATAAAGCTTCACAGAACAGACAGTAGCTGCTCATTCAGAAAACTTAACATTGTATCGATTCTGTATAATAAATCAAGTCCCATTTTATATGTGTAAACTTCAGTACAGCTTAGTAAAAACCTTATTTAAGAAATAGACAAACTATTCGATTCACTTTCACGTATTTTTACGTCGGTTTATGTGATCTTCATCTGTCAGTGTTGGTACATACTATCATTACCTGTATAATAACAATAATAAGATAGTAAAATATTATCAATACTGACCCCAAAATCTGTATTTTCTAAAAGTTATTATTTATGAAAATTAGACTTTTATAATAAGTGAATGAATAGTGGTCTGCAATCCTTACCATATTTCCCACATCGGTGGTCACATGGGTAATGGCGTCACCTTCGCGTGGTTTGGCTTAACTGTGACAAGAAGGGTGGGGAGTACTAATGTTTATTTTATGGTTTTACACTCACCCGTCACGCAAATAAATATACATTTTTTCTAAAGAGTCACCTTTCTCATTCCTACCATATCATAGTATATAAGTCTGAATGGATAGTAAGACGCTGTGTGAAAAAATACGTAGTCCTAATTTATAAATTAATTGTATAAAAAACAGAACTTTTATTGAAAATAATTGATTCTCTAACAGACAAAACATTCAATCCTCTGGTTACCCTCTAGGTAGCCGCATGGTCTAAGGCTTCCCTTTCACCTCTTGGTCAGGTATATTGAGGGTGGTTTTTTCCTATATGGTTTTCCACTTCCCCTCCACGTCAATGCGGGTGCACTTCCTCTAAATTCAATTTTACTAGTACCTGACACATTAGCGCAATTAATAAATCTGTGTATAGTATGGACCCAATGAATATTTAAATGTGTTGGTAAAGAAATATCGGGTTATTAACTCTTCATTACCCGCCTCGGTGGCGTAGTTGGCTAACGCGCTAGTTTCGTGTTGAGCTTGACTGCCGAGTACGGGGAGATAAAGGTTCGAATCTCGGTCGGGTGAACTGAGGATGGTTTTCCTAAATGGTTTTCCACTCTCTCCACGCAAATTATGGTTCACTTCCTCTAAATTCAACCTTCCCAATTCTTAATCCATTAGCATACGTAGTACTTAGGCGTATAAGCTGAACGGGTATTAAGACGCGGTGCTAAATAAATAATTCAATAAATAAAATTCTTCATTGTTAATATACGTATAAAAGAAAGCCCCAATCTCACAATTAATGAGTCGAACTTTGGATCCTCATTTATTTTGACCAGACGTACTACCGATGGACCTAAGGTCTGTCTGACTAGCAATTTTGGAATATGGATGTACTTCCATAAAATAGCTGCAATGCAGGTTACTACTTTAAACTAGTCAAATATTTGTATCTTACATATTATTACTACTATTAATCACACAAAACTTTGTAGAAATAAATTTATTAATACCACTTTTAAGAGTAAACCTAATGAAATTCTAAACTACATATTTATTCATGAGGTAATATATTTAACTTTCAACACTTTAATTTAATCTTTAAACATTTTTTAATATTTTGTCTTGAAAATTCTAATTTAATAAACTGTACAGTACATGTTGAAAGCATAAATTAGATATTAAATTAATAAATTAATTAAAGAATAGTTAATTTTTATATATATATATATATATATTAGTCTTCCTGTAGTCTAATAAAATAATCAAAACACATGTATAATAATACTTTGGTCTACACATTTTATTAAAAGCCAGAGTTTGCCCGTGGCTACGCTGGCATTTAATTCGGGTGAATTAACCTTTATCCAGCTGATCATTTAAACTACCAAACAGACAATTTTAGACAAGTATTAGGGGTGGAAATATTTTATATATTGAAGATACCACATATTAACGACTGACTAACTATGGTAAGGAAACGAAATACTTCTTTAAACTTTTACAGTCCTTACACCAATATTGGCTCTCTTACATGGAGGCACTGTTTAAATTAACACAAAATATAATAAATTAAGTTTTTGTATTCCTTGTAGAAGAAAATCTCTTTTATGTGGATGAATTGTGGTAATGGACTTTAAAATAAATAGTTTAAACTTACTATAGAACAATTATAAACCTATTTCACCCTCAAAGTCATATCATAACTAAATACTTAAACTTAAAGCGCAAATACAAGCACAATACCAGTGCCCTCTAACGTGGAGGTACAGTTTCAATGACAAATATATAAATTGTTTGGATTTAAGATACAAAACTAAATGCACTTAATTTGCATGCAAATCCATAAAAATGAATAGGATGAACCAATCATACAAACATTCTCATTTTCTTAGCTTTGAAAATTTTTCAAAAATATCTTTCCAGTAGACTACCATCAAATAATTGTTCCTCATAAAATCAAACACATCAACATATTGATCACCATAAACACATTTATATACATTTCAAACAAAAATTTTCAAATATTTTTAGCAAAATTCCAATTTTCAAAAATAAGTTATATAAAAACTACCCTAAGATTTTTTTTTTTTACTCGTAAAAACAAAATAATCTTACCCTTATTTGTGATGAAAAACTATTCCCGGATACTCATTTTAAACTCAAAAGTCCATTCAAGGCCAATTTCAACCAATTCCAAACTTTATGTAATTTGTCATAAGTAAATAACCCTTAAATTATTGTTTTTAGAAAAATAATTAATCTTTATTATTGATCATGTATCCACCGATTACAATTCTAAACAAAATCGTTGTGAAAAAAGTTTTCAAAATATTCAGATATAATAAAAATCGTTCATCAATTAACTATTAAAAAATTTAGAAAACAATATACAAATATCTATAATGTAAAAATCCTAACAGATACCCATTTTCAACCAAATCGCTAAAGATATTTTTTAAAATAATAAAATTTAAAAAATCGATAAGCTACCCTTAAACGAATGTTACTCAAAAATTAGTATACAGTTTAATTTGTCATGTTCAACACGTCCCAGATAAACATTTAAAACCAAATCTTTATAGCCATTTTCAAAATATTTTAAACCTTCAAAAATTATGCATTAGTTAACAACGTTTGACAAATTTTTACCCAAAGAACCAGTAAACAGTGGTTTTTGGGAGGTCAAATGCTCCCTATATATTCATTTTAAACAAAATATTTAGAGAAATTTAAAAAATATTCAGAATTAAAAAAATCACTCATAAGTAAACTACCCTTAATTTGAGGATTAGGATCAAAATTTTAAAAAAAACGTCCTGAGTTATGGCCCTATAATGTCCAGATATCAAATTTGAACAAGATCCATCAAAATGTTTCAGATCCGTGGCCAGGGACATACAGATAGACATGCGGACAGACAAAATTGTAAAATCCAATTATTTGGGTTCGGACACAACTAAAACGTAAAGATTCATCATAATCATGAGGTATAAAATGTTCACAATTAAAATACTTTTTCTTATAATGAAAAAGTAAAAACTGAAAATTAGCTCAATTAAAGACGCATATGCAGTCTTACGTGGAAGCATTGTTGCAGTTATCATCAAAACGACTAGTTTAAAACTGCTTACACAAAAATAAAGTAAACTGATGGAAGCACTCTATAATATTGTGATTTTGGCTTAATACCAAACAGTAATCAAGAATATTTTAAGCTTCAACGCATTCAACAGAATCGACAACTTTAAACTCTAGAAAAGTATGAAACCAACTAACACAACTCCCGCCTTCCCTCCTGCTGTTCGAATCATGTGCCATCAAGTGTAATGCTTTGTACCCGTGACGTGTGTTTACTACTTACATACTGTTTTATCTTAACTGCTTCTCTCACTGATGAGATAACGGACAACAAACAAACATACAAACAAAATTTATAAAAGAAAAATTATGTGGTCTCCTTGTCGTTTATACTACCAAGAAAACATAGAAACGCCACAAAAAAAATTATATATACAGATCTTAAGAATTTTATTATATTTTATTTAATATTGTCAAAAACAGAACAAAATGAAAATAAATTTGATTTAATAGTACAGGGATGACTTTAATTAGGTTAATGTTGTGTTTCAAAAAATAAGTTTATAATTTATGATTAAAGGAGAAGCTTGAAATCTGATATCTAGCCTTCCTCTATAAAATAAAATCTTAGTTTTATAGGGTCAAAACAGAATTTTTATGATTATGTGGGATTAAGTGTAAGATATAAAGGCCTGTTGACACGATGTTAGAGGAATAAGGCAAGTTTACTAATAATAGCTTACTAACATGTTAGTTGTGTTGACACGCATTTCTCACTTGTATTAGTATCACTTCTAAAAACATAGCTGAAAATGAAGTGGTGCCAACTTGTCTCTCTATTGTAGCGATTTTTTTTTAATCACTGTGTTTCATTTATCGTTTGGGTTGAAACATCCTTAGCAAAACTAAACCACAATAGGAGTTCCAAATGAATAACATCAAAAAGGGAAGAAAAAAGGTCAATAGGCGTGAGTAGCTGAAGTTTTTGTTTTGAATGTCTGAGTATAAACATTCGAAACTCAGAGTATGCAACTAACACTGGTTGCGGGAATGATATGTTGACGGTCGTCCTCAAAGAAAATTATATATATATATACCCACAAATAAAAAGATAAGAAAACACACATACATACTAACACACATACTAACATTAGAGAAAACTTGAAGTTGCATTGTTAGTATTTATTCATCATAGATAACATAATTAAATATATAGGTATAAGAATATGAATAGGTTTGAACAATATATAGAGATAGTAATAAATCATAATGATAGTCGAGTTGGCAAACAAATAGTATTCATTAAAATTTAGAATTATTGATGTAATATATATATATATATATATCAAAGTTAAATGCAGTTTTACACTCAAAACAGCTGTATCAGAAAAGAACAATAATAATTAAATCATTTCTTTCCGCACGGAACAAACTAGTAAAGTTACGTGACCCTCGTAAACAAATATCAATTACAAAATCTATCTTCATTATTTACAAAGGTGAGTTCTCAAACTTACCTCATCTTTTCTAAATCCTCTATACACATTCCCACTATACACAAAACCCTAACTAAGTCACACAATCATAATAAGGTGAATAGATATTCTCAAGAATAAATTTTAAGCTACAAGTGAAACCTGTTTTGTTATATCTATAGACGACAAAACTAAAATTTGCTGTGAAATATCAATATTAGCCCTCACTATAAAGTTTCTACCGTCCCACAATCAGATCAGAAGTTATATCCTCAAACTAATCGATCTCCGCAAAAATAACCTAAGTATCGACATCATCAATAGTAAATTAAATATCGATGCCTACAAAAATAAATCAAGTATTGATATCCACATAATAATTGACTTTTTTCATACGTGACAAAATTCAACATCCATCTAAGATCTAAATGCATTATAAATTTACCTTTGCAAAATTAATCATATATTGCCGAAACAAGAATTTTGAAAAGTTAAATATATAAATAAATAATTAATAATGATGAAGTAATACTAAGCCGATAAAGAAATTTGTTCTTACATTTTAACTATCTGAAGTCTTAGCTTCTTATTCCTCCATTCAAGCTAAGTCCAAGAGTGCCGACAAGCTGCCCCGCCGGTCCTATATATACAAGAAAACCTAGAGAACATTGGAGAACAGGATACATGGTGGGGGAATACATATGNATACACTCCAAACAACTGGAACCTTCTAGATTATAGTAGAGCAACCTCTATTCACAGTTTAAGCTCTTTGGAACGCCTTTGGTTGTGTGGCGCACTCTAGTGGGCGCCGTTCGAACCTTGATGGCAGTGGCTAGTCAATCTCGTGGCGCGGCTATGCTCGGTTGTGTTGTTGTTTTTCTCTTCGACTCGTAGTCTGAGACGCAAGGATGAAGAAACGGGAAGTTGTATATTTTCCTGAATCGACTCTCCTATGATTGCAGCCAAATGATACAGCGTTATTTATACGCATATACTAATTACGCTTTTGTGTTAGGAGCTAGGAAGGGTTAATATAGATAATAATAAATAAATTGCAATTTTTCAATAACCGCAATTTATCATAATAAAGTGACTTATTTAAAAAAAGAGTTTTTTAGAGACAACATAAAAAAGTTAGTAATTAGTATGTCTCATGGTTCTAAATTCTTTAATATATTAAAATATATTTCAGTTTATCCCAAGTAACCATTATATTATTTTGCTTGATTTGTTAACTCACTTAGCATATATGTTAAATAAATGTAAACTCAATAAGGTCAATAAATTCCAATACAACCAAACTTGGTTGGGCATTTTTTTAAATAGGCCTAACCTAGGTTTTTTCAACCCTGTTTTAAATGTCGGTATACTAATAACAAATTATCCTGTTAAATGTTAGCTAGGCCTAAAATATTCTTTAAAAATAATAATAATAAATTAATTTTTAGATTGGTTTAGATATAAACTATCTGGTTTGGTATGAGACAATAATATTATGTTGTGTATCTACTCAAGTTGTGGTAAAGGAGTTAAATTGTTCCTTCTAAATGCTTTAGAGGCCTAATAATATTTGTTAAGAGCTTTGATTAAGGAAGACTTTTGTGTGGATAAATGTTGATTCGCAGATATCTTTTAAAAACATGCAGTGTTTTTGTATGGTTTAAATACTCAAATAATAAATTCCTGCCACTAGTGTTGGGTGTATTCTTAAGGTGCGGCAGAAGGGAGCGCGAGTAATTCTACAGTTTTTATATCATTACATTTTTTTGGCCATAATAAATCAAATATTTCTCCAGTAGCAACGTAGAGTTTAGTTTTCTGCACATGGTGATAAAAACAGATATTGAATAAGTTATCTGTCAAGGGTGTCCTGAAATTTTGTCAAAATCATTTCTCTTTATTTAAAATGTTTTGACAAAATTCCAGGACAACCTTGACAGATATTCAAGATATGTTGATATTAGCATGTGCAGAAAACTAAACCATATGTTGCTACTGGAGAAAAATTTGATTTATTTTTGGCAAAAAAATTATATTCTAACTATAAAAATACTTGCGCTCCCTTCTGCCGCACCTTAAGAACAATTTCCTAAATTAAAAAAGCCATAGGTACCGCCTTGGGTTCCCGTGCCCAGGTTGACACTTTTCACTTAATTAAATGTAGTTCAGCTATCAAGACTGATCCTGTGACGATTGTCACTCATCAGTCTGTGATTCACATAAATTAAAATAATTCCCTAGCTTAGGCTATTATCTAAGTCTTTTAATAAACTGTTATCTATGTTTCTAAATAAAGACCATTAAATACAATAAGTACAGATAACAATACTATCACTCACTTAAGTGGTCACATGGTTTAACGCGCTACTTTCACAGAATACTAGACTGCGGATGACGGTGAGATCGAGGTTCTAATCTGTCAGATGTACTGAGGGTGGTTTTTCAAAAATTGTTTTCCCTTCTCCCTACCCGCAAATTTGGATACAGTTTATATAAATATAACCTTCCTAATCACTAAAACCATTAGCGTAATTAGCACATAAGCGTAAAACCTGAACTTGCGGTAAGACGTTGTGGTGCTAAAAAAAACACTATCCACACACATCAGTGGGAACGTGAACATAGCAAGGAATTAGATTCATCTAGCCGGTTTTTCTTGTGCTATAAAGGTCAAGGGTCAAATCTCAGTTGAGTGTACTAAACTATTTTTTTCCTGAATTATTTCCCAATTTTTCTCAAATGAAACGCCGTTACACTTAGTTAAAATCTAACTTTATCGACACTACCCCATAAGTGGCGTTATGGGGATAAACTAGAATGTATCTAAGACATGTACAATACCCTCCGTTTACCCTAAAAGTTCTTAACTTGATGGATTACACTATGACCCCATCTTATAAACTTTACCGTAGTGGAAGGTAAGCGTGCTACCTTTCAGGGTAAACAAAGAGTATTTAAATTTACGTAGGCAGTATTAAAATATTATTTAAATAAATTTTACTTTTGTCAACTTAAGTGTGATATTATGTGTAGAGTGTTTATAGTAAAAAAAATAAAGTTTGAAATTGTAACAATAGTTTACAATTTGAAATAAAATTGATTTTATATGTCAGATTTTCACATCCAATCCTTGCAGTTAAAACATAATAAATATATGTTTGAAGCTGTTACAAAGATTTATAAGGGAAACACTAGCTTTAAATTATGTGTAACATTAACTTAAACCCCCCTCTTAAATGTGTGGAAATAGATTTCAACAATATTTCTACAATATTCCAGTTTTTAAAAGTATATTTTTTTAGGTTATTTCATTTCTTCCTTCTCTTAAAATACACACCACTAAGATTTTCACCCATCTCCTTTCTTCCACGTTATGAATATATATATTTTTCCAAGGGTTTAACGGTTGACTTGGTTTTTGAAAGCCTTTAAGAGTTGATTCGTAGATGTTCAGCCAACCGAACAATGGGTTCTCTACAGAAACTATATATGTACAAAGTAATAAATTTCTTGAAAATATTTTTTTTTTGTAACGAGTATAGCTTAAGGCAAAGAAAATGGTTTTCTTGGGCGTCTAGGTTTTACGTTAGAATATAGCTAAGATAGAAAATTCCTCGCTAAATGCGTGGAAGGTTTCTTACCTGGATTCACTTAAAACAGGAACTATATTTATAATAATTTATATCAACATTAATTTTCCGGAATAATTCTAAAAATATTATAATATATCACAATATTGCATTTATTTAAATTTCCTCTGTGTCCTAGTTATACATATATATTCAAGCTTTGTTTTTGTTTTAATCTTTTCATCATACTCGTATTTTAATCGTAGGTCACATAAAACATATTTCAATTGTTTTTAGCATAATAATTTCACCTTGAATATCTTTTATTGATTTATATTTTTATATGATTCAATAAAAATCAATTTATTCTTTCTCAAATATGATCTAAATCTCTAGTTTTTATTTTTATTGATATATGACCAAATAATTTACAATTTGAAGTCTACCTAGAATAAAAATTATATTTTTTTAACTTAAAATTTTAACTTTTAACTTTAATGGGATAGGAATAAGGAAGGAAGCATTTTAAAGATAATATACCAGCATTTGCTTGGAAAGAAAGGGGGAAATCTTCTAGGAAAAACTACCCTCAGTAGACCAGACATGAATTATAACCCCTGATATCCCCGTTTTCAGCAGTCCGGTCTAAAATGATAGTGACGCCTTCGACAGTTCAGCCACTGAAGCGGACCACATTGTAATTACTGAGTGCATATACCATGAACAAGTAGTAGTAAGACGTGGTGCTAAAATAAAAATTACTGAGAAGAGGTTTTTCCTTAAATGGTTTCCCACTCTCTCCCCTCACAAATGTAGATACAGTAGGTTCGCTCTGAATTCAATTTTTCTAATCCTTTCTCCGATAGTATAAATGTGCCCATAGCCTGAAAAAAGCAGTAAAACATGATGCACAAAAAAAAGTTACAATCTGACTACGGACCAGACTGATATATTGGTTTTAGGTTTAAGTTATAGCCTAAAACAATTTAAAGTAATAAATTTAACTTTTTACTATACAAAATTAACAATTATAATAATTATTAATATTAGCACCGCGTCTTACTACCCGTTCGGGATATACGCACTTACGCTAATGTGTAATGGTAGGGTTATTGTGAGATGAAATGGAGGACTTACTGCTTAACGTGGGATCCGAACCACGGTGGAGGCCTGGCATTCCACACATTCACAAGTTGTGATTAATACACGTCTTGTCAGAGAGTGAAGGAAGGGTTTGGTAATCAAATAAATCTGTGCTGGGACCGAGAATTAAACCCCGGAACCCCGGCACAGAAGTCCGACACCTTACCCCTAGACCACCAGGTCACCAACTAACTATTAGAATAGAATTAGTTATTTAGAATGCATTATTTTCCTAGCAGTAATATTATTTCATTTTTATTATTTGAAATAATTAACAAATTTACAACAAACTATAACTTAGATGTGCAATATTGTCTAATGCCGTACTTTTTATGAAGAAAATATGTGTTACCTACACTGTTGGTCACGTTTTCTAAGGCATTAGTCTCACAAAATAATTAATTTGTCAAGACACGGAAGCCGATGTTTGGATCTTGGCCAGTTTCACTGAATGTGGTTTTCCACATTTGATTTATCACTGGTTACTTTCCCATCTTCTCTTTACACTAATTTGGCTGTATTTAATCTAAATTGCTTTCCTTATACTAACCTCTTCTATTAAACCAGTCGTACCCTTGGTGTTAATGCATTAATGGGAAACAATGTTGGTTGCCAAGTCAACCCTCATTTATATTTTATGTATTATTACTAATAATATTGAACCTCTTGTATTATAAGCTTCCAATTAAACGAAATAGACATATTTCTGAGTCA
The DNA here is from genome assembly GCA_902141375.1 of Timema poppense. NCBI lineage: Eukaryota > Metazoa > Arthropoda > Insecta > Phasmatodea > Timematidae > Timema > Timema poppense. Next base: position 36,040 of record CABFOV010000115.1, read on the forward strand.
TTTTTCAAACATAACATTATAAAGTAGTTTTCTGTATTGATAATTTAAAGCTTTCGCATTATTTAAAACCTTATAGAAACTTGTTTTAAAAGTATACTCGACACGTCTTTATATTTATGTTTCTTTTGAAAAAGATACCAGTTCCAAACAAATTGGTTATTGAAAATGGTTATACTTGATTTTTTTGCATTAATTTTATATGTATTAATTTTATTTATTTGAGGTATTTAACGTGCACTTCCTGGATCGACTGATTATATCAGCCCACAAGAATTTCTATGAGTGGGACATCTATTTTCACATATCTTCCATGGTTCTTTTAGACGCCACAATCGACATGTAACCGGCGGCTTTACTCTCCCCCCCGGCCCCCCAAAGATGTTGTAAAACGGATTTTTATCGCTCAAGGAAAATCCGTTGACTTCAGTTGGGTTTAAACCCACTAACATCGAGTCGTGAGATGAGCACTTTATCCCAAGACCAACGAGGTTGACATTAAATTTAAAACATCCAGTAATTAATACATTGCATTATATTAAAAAGTTAATTTTCAATATTGTATGCATATCTAGAAAGGATCTAAAATTTTCAAACAGCACAGAGTTTTTTTAAGAACCGAAAAAGATACTTTACAAAGCTGCCACATTTACCACAGTGAAAATACTTCAGGAAGTAAATAAATCTAAGGTTGGTTTCAAACTTTCCTGCAAATCCTTTCTTCGCCAAAGATAAAAAAAACTTTTACTAGGGGAAAAAATCCAGATAGAGAGACCTATGTATGTGGGCCAAAGACCAGTATGCCGTTATATAAATAGATTTATTGATATAAAGAAAGTTTTGAAAGTTTTTGTTATCTCATTTTTGGTATACTTAAAATATATTTGATTCGTTAGTTTTACAATAGTCTACTAAAGTTTGACAACCCTAATCTAAACCAAGATTTGTTAAGCTTCAATAGATTTTATTTAGTCATAAATATATCTTAGTTACTCTAACAATGATGAGTATTTTTTTAATAAAATGTAAACATATTGTTTGATTTTAAAAACAATAAAAAGTCGATAACATATTAGGTATTTTCCTTTCAAGCCACCTCCAAAATTTTGAATACCAATAGATATCCTCATAAACAAAAATTGAACATAATTGTCTTCATTAAATTGCTTACATAGTTCCAATAAGCGTTTTTACACCCTATTTGAATATAATAGATCACCCGTAGAGTTTAACAATTTAAATTTAATTTAATAACCCACAACTAACTAATACAATACTTATTTATACTTTCCCTTTTACTTTTTAATCTATCCTTAAAGTATGTTATTATGGTAATGCACGAGGGTAGGGAAGGGTTGCATTAAACGGGACAATGCAGCTACTAGGAGAAGCAGATAATTTATATGTGTTAAGTAAGAAAGCTATTTGAAAAAATGTAGAGTTTTATTTAGATATTATCAGGGAAATAGGCATAGAAGTGAAAGATGAGAATACTAAGTACATGATCACACAGAGAGCAGAGCTGGAGGATGACAATATAGAGATTACTGTGAATCATTTTGTACGGTTAATGATTCAAAAGTTTAGGAACAATTTTAGTTAGCAATAAAGATTTTCTTTTCCATTTTTTAGAGTTATTTAACGTGCACTTTCTGAACTGACTGATTATCTCAGCACACGACTTATAAAATAACTTAAATCTAGAACAGACACAACATCCAACCCCCGACCGTTAATTCTTTACTGTGAAAGGGCAAACCATATTTCACCAATGATTCATTTTTAAGCCGTGATAGGAATCGAATCCGGGACCCTTTGCTCAGTAAATTACGATAATACCGAGGAGATTAGGAAAATAATAAAATTTGAAAATGCTATTAGTAAGTCAGTATTTTTTTAGTATCTGTCCTGTTGTAAAGAAAATGTAAAACTCAGAATGTACACAACAATAATTTCACTGTTCTTTATGGTTGAGAAACATGATCTGTTTTCACCTTATCTGATGAGAGGAAATTTTTGGTGCTTGAAAACAAAGTAATTAGGAAAACCTTTGTTCCAAAAGGGGATAAAGATAATTAAGAGTGGAGGTTGCATAATTATGAGCTATACATACCCTGTACTCATCGGCTGAAATCATTAGAGTTATCAAATCTCACAGAGCATGGTGGGCAGGACATGCAGAGTGAAAGTAATACATTTCCGGTTAGCTATGGCACTAGTTGATTGAATTTTATTTGGGGCTAAGTTTGAAGAACAGAAACAAAAAAATTACAGTATATATTTTATTTATCATTGAAGTGTATCATGATTTGTGGTCAACTTAAATTGTTTATAATTAAAGTGTTGATTTTGAGGTTTTTAAGATAGTTTTTATATAATTTAAAAAAATCCTTTATTTGTTTGAGAAGAATGGTATAATTTATAACTCAATTATTTATTATGATCAGAAGACTCCAAACTAATTTTGTGTAAATTTAGAGATATTTTCGACTCCATCTCCACGTTTAGTTGTAATTATTATTGAAATATAGAATAGTAGTCATATTTTAGTAATTTGGAAAAATATGTCTAGTAATATTTATTAGAAATTATTTAATAATGTTTAATTTGGGAAACTGTCCGTAATAGTAATAAGAATAATAACATATATTTAAAATTTCATTAAACTTGGTTCAAAATTTAAGTGTACTATGGCACTAAATATTGAGATATATTCTTTTTGGTGGCAGATGAATGAACTTATTAGCTGTCACATTAAAAGTAATGGCTAAATTATCCTTAAAAATATCTCCACTCTAATAATTAATTACCAGTTCCTCTGCCCAGCTGATAAAACCTCGAGTCCCAGAAAATTTATGAAGTCGAAATGTTGTGGGTAAGTAGCCCCAAATACTAAACGGTGAAGGAATACATGGTCACCAAATACTCTTATAGAGGCCCCCCAAGTTGGGGGTTGTCCAAAAGGCCAAAGTCGGAAAAAATCTTCGAGCACAGAAGACCTAGGAAGCCGAAATTTTTCAGGGAGATGGCCCAAAACCCAAGAGAATGCAAAAATACATTGTGACCGAAATTACCATTTGGCTCCTAAAAGGTAAAAATTAAGTAGAAAAATTCTCGAAGCCCAGAAGATCTAGGAAGCTGAAATTTTGCACGCAGGTATCTTCTAACCCATAATAGTGTAGGAATACTTAGTGACAGAAAATTCTAATGGGGGCCCCAAAAATGGAGGGTTTCCATAAAAACAAAGTCGAATCTATCTCAAAGCCCAGTAAACCAAGGAGGCTGGATTTTTTCAGGCAGTTAGCACCTAACCTAAAATTGCTCAAAAATACTTACCAATAGGGCCCCCAAGGTGGGGAACCTTAAAAAAAAAAAGTCCAGCCCAGAAGAACTAGGAAGCAAACATTTTTCAGGCAAGTAGCCACTAAATTATATAAGTAGAAGAATACTTGATGACAGAAAATTCCGATGGAGGGCCACAAAAGGGAGAGATTTCCAGAAAAACAAAGTCTAAATAATCTTGAAGTTCGTAAGACCTAAAAAGCTGAGATTTTGCAGACGACAGGTATCCTCTAGATTAAAATGCTTCAGGAATATTTGGTGACAGGATATTCCATAAGGGCCCCCGGAATGAAAGGGGGGCGGGTAGTTTTTCAGAAAAACAAAGTAGAAATGCTCTCGAAGTCCAGTAGACCTAGGAAGCTGAAAACTTTAGGCAGATAGCTCCTAACTCAAAAGAGTGCAGGTATATGTGGTGTGCCAATCATTTCCATGAGGCGTCTCAATTTTTTGTTTATAAACAAAGTCAAAAAGATCTCTAAGAGCATTATACCTAGGAAGCTGAAATTTTGCAGGCAGGTAGCCTCTAATGGTGCAATAATTTTTTATGAACAAAAATTAAAATTGGGGCTTCTCAAAAAACCCTAAAGTACTAACAAAAATTGTGATATTTAGGGAAATCTCTAATTGAGGCAATATTTCACGCTTTCGTTGAAGTCAATATTTGATTTACTACAGAGTATTTAATTAAAATACAACTCCCAGATTTTTAGGGTCACTAAAAACTATTCCTTTTCGCAATCATTTTTCAACAATTGCCAATGGGACACATTAAAAGACCATAAATTATGCTGTTGATTTTTCAACGGGTTGTATACTATTTTATAGATAATATATGAGTATAAAATGGTATAATTACCAAGGTTTCTCTAATGCAAGTCATTTTCCTCAACTGTGACACGGAAAGATTTCTGTATGTATACATTTTGAGATTTATTTAGTGTATTTAACTATTTTCATATTAACCTTGACCCCAATGCCCCTCTATGTAAATTTAGAGACTTACTTTTAATGTGAACAAATCTTCATTTTTCTGAATGTAGCTGGCTTTTATTCCAATTATCTCTCGAGTTGGTTTTTTAAGTTGCTCGTTAGACGAAGATAATTTCCATTGGTCAGCATTATCATTGGGTATTTATTTTACTTATAATTAAACGTCATAGTTTGGAACGTATCATAGCCTCCATTTTTAGCTTACGCTAACTTTTGGGGGAATATCGATCAATAATCAGCATGGGTGTTAGTTTGATTTTGTTAGGAAAGGATTTATAGATGATCTATTTGGCTTAGAAATTTTTTATTCATTTCACTTACAGGTTTTGAACACTTATATTAATTGTATTAATTCCACGTCCTAAGATTTGAGGAAAAAGTTTTCATGTGTCAACTCCTTAACCATGCAAAGAAAATGTGACTGCGCCAAATTCTTGGTGGAAACCTCATTTATTCGAACTCTTTCGATTTGAACGTTTAATGAATTTCCATCCATTACGTCAAGGAGATGTAGATCCCATTCCAGGGAAAAGAGTTTTTATTTTTCGTTTGATCACTTTAAGGAGAGTGTGGAAGCACTCTTTTAGAAGGGGTCGATCTTAAAGTAGATTAGTTCTCTTGGAAGGAAAGGTTTGAGATATATAGGCATAAATATCAGAATTGAGCTTCTTAAACAAGTCAATGCTTTGGTTTTAGGACTTAAGATCTTTTTTTAGCGTGCCATCACCAAAATAAAATATTTGTGTAAGTATTAGGAAAACACTTAGATGATGACTCACCATCATAAATAAAAATAACTCACTTGTTCCTTGATATTTATGAAACCTGGATTAGATATTTTTAACTGAAATTTCTCTATAATTAATCATTTATTTATTTAAAAGAAAGTTTTCTTATTAGAGCTTAAGCCATTACTAGGAGACTTCACCCTTGAACACCCACACAAACAGGCAAATCTGCTTTACACACACAAACAAACATAAAATCAACAACATTATAAGAACTGGTCCACCTCTCCTGCAACCGGCCCTGTGGTGTAGTGATCAGTGAACCTGTCTATGAGCTTAGTTGTCCCGGGCTCGATTCCCATCTGGTACATTTGGTTTATTTTCCTTAAGGGGAATGATCCCAACGGTCATCAGGGTTTTTATAATTAGTCTTAAGTTAGGTTAAGACTTATACCGGCTCCACAACCTCATAAAAACTATCCTCACATCACCTTATTGCAGGTACGTGTGGACAACCTCCTATGGTGTACCTTGATCCAAGTTCTGTGCCATCAGAGCGGCTAATATTCTACACATAAGGTGATAAAACCTGGATGTCGTGTCTCTCCCGGTAATATATACCGTATGATAGCAAAAAAATAACCTGCTGCATAGGAAAATAATCGGCTACAATCTTCATCACCATGAATATAAATGTATATTACGTAACAAAAATTTATTTTAAAATAATGAGGATGGTTACTTAAAAAATTTGTTTTTTAGACTCAATTGATTTTAATATTAATATTATAGATTGCACAAGTCCGAAATGTGGCATTCATTTAAAATGATTGACACGTCTATTAATAATTATATTAACAGCTTGTTAAATTCAAAACTTTATTATGTAAATATTAAACAATAAACAAAGTAATAAATTTTAAATTTTCTTTGCCAAATAATTGGGAAAAATAAAGGCCACGTCGTTAGATGTTATCTGTTTAATACGACACATATATATTTCTATGTATATAAATATTTATTTTTTAAATAGTAACTAACGTAAATATTGTAGATTTATATTTACCAAGTTGTAATTGTATTTTTTTTTATAAGAAATATATTTAAATTGACATCTTAGTGACATAACGCTACCCTTTACATAAGTGTCTAATGATTTATATACTCACTTTTTTTCGAAACATGAGGTCTACAGTGTTTGTTTTAGTTAAGAATGTGTTGTTTACGAAGGTTAGGTCCACACATAACGATTGCAGTGTAGTACATGCATCAATAAGTAATAAAAAAGTGCATCGCTTCAAGTTGTGACTTATTTTGAGTTTTGACAGTGGTCTGGAATCTAACCTATCGTGTGAGGTATACCTAAACTAATAAATGTGGTTTTATTATAAATATAGTTTTAATGTGTTAAATAAAAACACTGTATCATTATTTCAGTTTAGTAGATGTAGTAAACAAAATAAATACTTTTACTTTCTCTCGACTCTCGGAAAGAGAATTATTGTATTCGTAAAAAAAATTGAGCTCAAGATGTATATAACTATCAACGTTTCATGACCCCCTGAAACCGAAAATGTGGTTTTCGCGATGCCATCTGTCTGTCTGTCTGTATCTAGGCTTAGACCTGAAACCATTTTACCGATCGGGCTAATATTTGGTATCTTTGGTGATCATAAATCTCCCCCGGATGAGTTTTGGAATTAGATATCAAACCTTAAAATTAAGGCTTATTTACTAAAGGACAAAAAAGAGATCAAATCAATTTTCTCATATTCCGCTCTAACGATTATGATTACAGTTTGTATCCAGGCATTGTTGACCATCACAAACAAAAGGGTCAGTTTAGTTTTACCACGAAAACAAACTTAAGAGTAAAGTGGACAGATAGGTTCTTATTTTTTCAATGTTTCTGTAACAATGTATATAATTTCATTTATGCTCTTTTGTGGAGTGTTTCTGCAATACTTTATATTATTTAGGACAGGGGTCCCCAACCCTATGCCCACGGGTGCCATGGCACCCACCGAGCCTTTTGCGTTTGCCCACCGCTTTTCTACCACAGCTGAAAAGTTATTGATAAATAGTTTTAATCTGTCACTTTTCCGACAATTCCGACAAAAATCAAGTTTGTGTTTATCTCCAGCTATGCTGTTCTCAAGAAGTCGGTGATTGAAAGCCCTATATTTTCAATCACTCCCTCTCGTTCCTCTTTCTTTTCCGGCTCATTTACAAAGTGTACTTTTACTTGGAATTACAATTCTAATAGTTTCAAGCTGAAAGGTTTTGCTTTTTCTTAAAGACCTATTCCCTCCCCACCTCCCAGCCCCCGGCCGAACTTCTCCCCACACACACTAATCCATGCTAAATTTCCTATTTCCTTTGTAATTATCTTGGCATGACTCTACCCAGCTTTGTTGCCTGAAAAAACACAGAATAAATATATATATATTTTAAAAATGTACATAAGCACCAAAATGATGGTTAGTAGTTAAATATTTCCTTGACTTTATTTTGGCCTCGTTAACACCGTAAATAAAGCAGTATTTTTTAATTTATTTTTTGTAAACTTGGAGGGGTATGAACCCCCCCTTCCCTGCCTTAGCTACGGCCTTGAGTATTACCCACAACCACATGTAACGTCACAATCTCTGTTGGAAACTTAACACGGCAGTTGACCAGCCGTGTGTGTAGCGTTGAGGCTGACATCTGAGCCTGGCGGGAGTTAGTGAATTTGCCTCGAAAAAGTAATTGGTGCCTGCCACACCCTACCGTTAATTTTGAATGTGCTTTAAGGTACAAAAAGGTTGGGGACCTCTGATTTAGGATCACAAATTTTACGAATGTTTTGTTAATGTATACTATCTATTTTAAGATTAAAGGGGGGGGGGGAGTTTATGTGACGTAATCTACAATTTATTTTCTTACACCTACGTATCGCATTTTAATAAAATTAACGGGATATTAGTAAGGAATGTAGAATTTAAAGAAAATGCATCCCCATTTGCGTGTAGGTACACACCCTCATTACACCCAGGCCAGTTTCAAATTACAACCTCCTCGTCATTGGCAAACCAGACTATATTAGGATTACATCTAGTCCAGGCACCCAGTGATACAGTTACCAAATAATGGTATAAAAGGTTGATTACATTGTTATTCTAGTATTTCTTTTACTCCCAATAAAATTATATAAATTAATTACATGATTTAAAATAATCCGTGCTAAGTAGGTATAATTTATCACAGAATTGTTTTTAAAAGCCTGCTAGTTTAATGATAACCAGCGAAATAATAGTTATAATAGTAAAATAATTCTATTCTTTAAGCATAAGACCCGCTTCGGTGGTCTAATGGTCTAAACCAGGGTTTCTTAACCTATGGGTCACGACCCAAACGTAGGTCACTATGGTTTTCGGGATGGGTCGCATAAGCTTCACAAAAAAAAAATTAAATATATAAAAAAAGTGTATCGTCTGAGGTAAAGTACTTAGCAATGAGTCATTAAAGCATAACAAGCTAATGAGGCATATTGAAACTAAGCATAGTGATTTAGTTACTAAATAACGGACTTTCTTTGAAAGAAAAGAACAGCAGCTGAAGCGACAACCTCTTGACACTGGAAATAAGGCTGTTTATTCTGTCCAACAAGCCACTTTTGCTTCTTATCATGTTGTTTGGCGTATTGGAAAACATAATAAACCACATACAATATGAGAGGACTTGGTAAAACTGGCAGCAATAGACATGGTTCTCATGACCTTTGCCAATGATTACCACTCTCAAATTATACTATTTGTAAACGTATTCATTATGTCGATTGATATTAAAAGACAAATTATTTCAGCCATTAAAACTAGTGGGCTGTTTAGTCTACAAGTGGATAAACAACTGATATCAGCGACGATACTCAACTCATAGCCTACATACGCTATGCTTTATTTATCGAAATGGAAGAATTTTTGTTTTGCCGTTCACTTATCACATCTACTACAGGTGAAGACATTTTTTATTTAACGAACTCATTTTTATTGACGAAGGTTTGTCTTGGACTAAATGTCACAACATCTGTACTGACGTTGTGCCAGCAATGCTTGAGGCACATCAGGGCTTTTGAGCAAGAGCAAAGGAAGTTAATTCTCAGGTAAGTGTTTCATTGTATTCTTCATTATGAAAATCTTGCTTTTAAGAGGCTGTCAGAGGATTTGGATATTTTAATGAAAGAGGATGTTCAGATCATCAATTTTATAAAAGCAAGGTCACGTAACAGGATATTTAGCCAGATGTGCTTAGAAATGGGCTCTGAGTACACCCAATTGTTGTATCATTCTGAGGTCTGGTTATTGTCTCGAGGAAATGTACTTCAAAGAGTTGTATCTCTATGCAAGACGACTGAATACATATGGCCGAAAAGTATCACTATTTGACTTCCCGGTTTTCTAATGAAAAGTAGATATTGATATTAGCCTACCTTTTAGATATATATTTGCCGAATTTGGTAAGCTTAACACCTCAATGTAAGTTCACGATCACACTGTCATTGGCCTAACAAAGAAATTTACAGCATTTAAAAGAAAGTTGGAACTATGGAAAAAGAAAACACAAGAAAATAGGATGACTTCTTTCCCGACTTTAAACTTGCTTCTGGAAGACGGAAGCACCGATCTAGCAGAGGTTAAAAGTGAACCAATTGGACATCTGCAGAAATTTAATCTTGAGTTCGATCGCTACATTCCTTAAGTTATGGCTAACTACAGTTGACGTTGAAGACTCACATGAACATTTTTCAGACATTGCTGGTTTCCAGGAAGAGCTCATTGAAGTTCAAAGCGATGATGCTTTGCGTCACAATTTCCAAAAACAAACTGAGTCACTATGTTCATTTTGGATAAAATGTAAAAAAGAAAAACCTATTCTAGGGAACTAAATTATGAACGTGTTGATTCCGTTTTCGAATAATTACCTATGTCAAGCTGGCTTTTCTACACTTTCTGTCACGATAACTAAGATTAGAAGCAGACTTCAACCAGAGAATCACCTGAGAAGTAGCCTTTCAAGATATGACTACGACTTGAAGACCTTTCAGCAATAGTGCAAGGTCAAGGATCTCACTGAACAAATGTTAATAGTTATTTCTGTAATTTTATTTTGTAAAAGTTTGAAACTTCAATTATTACTAAATATGTTTTGTCACAAAATATATTAATACTCAGCCTTCCCAATAGTGAGTAGGCTTACCTAACATAATAATAATAAACAATTACTAAAGGAGTTACCGTACATTACTGTTAGTTGAGGCGCTAGCTTTAGCTTACATTGAGTATGCATTTCAAGTATGACAAAATTTGACTTCTATTCCATGTTCTGGAGACCCAGGCGAGTATGAAAAGTGATGTTGTAAATTCCGAGGGTGGTCGACAACCCGTGGGGGAGGGTATGAATAGCGAGCTTGGGCTGGAATTTTGTTTCCACTATAACTTCCGGCTCATTCATCGTATCAAGATAAAAAAAATGTAATGGTTTCTATTACGTAGGGTGCTAACGCTGGTAACTTAAGTTAACCTATATTTTACTAATACCAACACTTAAACAATGAAGGGGCTTTAATCTATATAAGAATAATGTGTTATCAAAATAAGTATCGTTTTATAACTGAACAAATTAAAATTCAATACACAAAATACATTCCAGTTATTATTTTTAAATTTAGAGTTAAATTATAAATAGTTGTTAGTCTTCAAAAGAATGTTATTTACCTCAAAATTCAAAGTAAGTGCAATTAGTTTCTTCACCGTTCTCTACTTCGTCAATAATTAGTTTATTGTTGTTGAAGTTCTTGCAGCCGTTATCGTGACAGGAACAGTACGCAAAGAACCAAGTTTCACCTAAATTACAAATGCATAAGCTTTTAAAACATAAATTTTGATACTTGCATGGGAACAGCAGATTTATTTTAAACGGGCTGTTTCATTAGAACATGTCAGATGTTACCTCCAGAACTTGTAGTGTAGCCTAATCTCAACAGATCAAATGGATCAATAAATGCATTTGATGAATGCTCCCAAACATGAAGTTGAGCTAATACTCGGAGTGTATGAAGTCGAAAACTATCAGAGGTGTAGGGTACAGAACCAATATTATTAAGACGTTAGGGTTGGCTCAAAAGCATGTAACGCTGGAAAAACTTCACTAACTGAATTTCCATAATACTCTGAAAAAAGGTGGCAACCAATACATCTTATATTTTCACTGACCCCAGCAATTATCCAAAGCCAATACAACCAAAAGTTATGTATGATTCCAAAATCGAATTCTAAGTATGAAAACGTCAGTGTCAGGACTGTGAATAACAATACCACATGACTAGTTCTGTTGAACATATTCATAAGCATGAAAGAATATTCTATAATCATCCTCCAAGTGATAACTGGCGAAATGTGTTGCCCTGGGAACATGTTGTTCATCGTTTTTCTCAGAGCATTTGGTTCCATCCAAAAACTCTCCACCAATAACAAGAGGACAGCCTTTTGGAACTTAAGCATGCTTTAAAATGAGATTCGATTGAAACAGACATAAAAGGCTTTTGTTTTCCTTACTGTGTAAGTATCTATACTACTATTATTGGAAGTTATTCTTACAATTAATAAATCTTCACTAGCTGATCTCTCTTGCTCTTAGAATTTTATTGATGATTTCTCGTACGTGTCAAAAACTACGCCAATGCATGTAACATTAGTCTGTTGCAGCACTTTCTTATTCTGTCCTAATAAAAACTTGCTAAATCCCCAAATCTTTTAGTCTTCGAAAGGATCACAAAGGGTACTGAATGTATAAGTGCCATTCCATCCATAAAGTGCAGGGGGGGTTTGGTGGATACATTCCCCCAATTGCCGGAAGATAGAATTTAAAAAAATTATAAACAGTTCTAGAAGCTATCTGAAGTGCTTTTTTTCAACATAACCCCCTAACTGCCAGAGGCTAGGACAAATTCTAAATATCAAACAATTCTAGAAGCTATCTGAAGTGTTTTGATTCGGGAACATAACATCATAACTGCTGAAGGATAGGAGAATTTCTAAATATTAAACACACCTAGAAGCCATCTGAGGTTTTTTTTTATGGTAACATAACCCTCTTAAATGCCAGAGACTAGGCTAGGACAAATTATAAATAGTAAACAACACTAGAAGCCATCTAAGGTTTTATTTTGGCGACATAACATCATAGCTGCCGAAGGCTAGGAAACATTATGAATATTAAACACCTCTAGGAGCTATCAGAATTTGAATTTTTTTGGCAACATAACCCCCTAACTGTCGAAGGCTAGAAAAAATTCTACATATTAAACACCTTTAGAAGCTATCTGAAGGTTTGTTTTTTTGTAACATAATACCATAACTGTCGAAGACTAGGAAAAATTCTAAATATTAAACACCACTAGAAGCTCCCTAAAGTGCTTTTTATGGTTACACAGATCCCTAATTTTTACTTTTATCTTAATTTTGATATAGTTTTAACCATAAATAAAGCCATATATAATGGCCTTGTACGTACCTGAAAGCATCGTGGATATAATCTTTCATTGTTTTAAGTTTATCTCGATTCTTGTTCGATTTCACCTTTTTGTTTCGTTTTCTTTGTCTTGTTGCACGTTTCTTTTTAAGGTTTAACTTAGCCATGTTTAATAAACACGCAAAATTATGATTATTTTTTTTTTAGAAAATGCCTAAATAAATGCAGTAATCATGTGACATCAGATATATTTTCAAAACTTTCAAGATTTTTTATACTTTTTAATGTTCAATTTACAACAAGTATAAAATATTATTATTGGCACCGCGTCTTACTACCCGTTCGGGTTATACGCACTTACGCTAATGTATAATGGTAGGGTGATTGTGAGATGAAATGGAGGACCTACAGTTTAACGTGGAATCCAAACCACGGTGGAGGCCTGGCATTCCTCACATTTACAACTGTGATTAATACACGTATTGTCAGAGGTGAAGGAAGGGTTTGGAAATCAGATAAATCTGTGCCAGGGCCGAGGATTGAACCCGGAACCCAGCACAGAAGCCTTACTCCTAGACCACCAGTTCACCTAACAACCAGTTTTAAAAGTGAAACTCATATATTTCTATACATTCGTGAAGTTAATTGTAATATTCAGATGAACAATAGGTTTAAAATCAATACGCGTTTTGATGTACCAAGAGATGAGTTCTTTTGACACTTTGAGTTGAAGAATAAAACTAACACAGTAAAATACTACCCAAGTGCCAAATTACTAGAAGAAGGAAAAACAGACAAAATAAATGTCACAACTCCTCACTCAGGTAGTAAGACGCGGTGCAAAAAAAAACAACACTCAAGAGTGAGTCATTAGCCGGAGACCGGGGTAGCCCGATCCTTCCTTGCTCGGCTAGTCTGTGTTATTGGTAGGTACAGTCAAATCAAGAAGTTTCAGGAAATAGACATATCAAATTTAAGTTTGTATTGATCAAACCGGTGTAAATAATAAAATAAAATAGTAGAGTTAGACCAATGAACCAAACAAATTTGAAATAACGACATTATGTACTACAAAATGAAATAAAATCAAAGTATCGGGTTATAAAACAAAAAGTACTTGTATAAGATCAAAAATTATGTAATTTTACAACTATTAAATAGCTTATAAATTAAAAACTAATTTTATTTAAAATATTTTAAGTACTTCATTTCATACACTTCATATGCATGTAATAAATGTAATCCCCATACATTAACTACTTTACCTTAAAATTAGTACGTAAAATGGATAAAATAGTAAGTTGGACTACTTATAGCTCGAGAACTGTAATGGTTTGAAAGCAATGAATTAATATTTATAGCATATATTTATACACTTATTAAAATAATGAAATAAAATTTTGATGGTCGAATGATCTTAACGTAATTTTGTAAACCTTGCCAAAAGTACCTAAACTGAATTTTGCCTCTCATAAATGGAATACATCACCATATATAATTTGTATCTAACCAAATAAATTAATATTTTAATTGGTTTTTCCTTTCATAGTTTCTAGTTTTATTATTTTCAATTATTAGAATGCAAAATGCTTGAAGCAGGTTGAATGGATCATAAGGGACATATTAAAACAAGACGTGAAAAAAGGAACACACTAAGAATTTATTAAAATTATAAACATCCTTAAAGTAAATTTTGTATACGTATTTTTATAAAGAGAAAACTGCTTTACTCAATAAAATACCTTTAACCTATATAAAGTAAGTGCTACCAGCTGCAGTAAAGGTTTATTGTGTACCGTGGCTAGAGACTAGACCATCACCAAGCACAACATTTTCGCTCACCCTGTTTGACTGCCAAGCCGGACTCTCGTACGAAGCCGGTAAACATGCCACGGAACAACGTTGTTTGCAATCCCAACAAGAACTCGATCTGGAAGACTGGCGCTACAGGCAATTATTTCGCCTAAGCCTGAAGCTAAAACTGTGTTTAACGCGCATGCGCGTTCTGAAGAACGTAAGTGGACCTCCATGTCTCCGTGTGCCCGTCACCCCCACCCCCTTTCATTGTTTGACTGTACGGCGTTGTGCGCAGGTGCCGAGGAAGACTTCTATGAAGTGATTGGACAATAGTGACTTCATCATTAGGTAATTATTACCACCCTTTTTCCTCCCACCGATACGAACTGAATATAAGCGTGTGCTCAACAATGTCATGTACTATTTGATGCCATTAAGTCACAAGGACTCACAAGGATGTAAGTTATTCTAAAGATGGGGACTTTTACATAGCTTACGTTTACCTACGAGAGAGGCTAGGGTTTAAATCTACTGTTATAATGTAGCCGTATTTTTGGATTGTTTAGGTGTTAGTTTATTTTGTTGCTTATATTGATATACTCTTTGATGCCATTAAGTCACAAGGACTCACTAGGATGTAAGTTATTGTAAAGATGGGGACTTTTACATAGCTTATGTTTACCTACGAGAGAGACTAGTGTTTATTCTGCCGTTATTATGTAGCCATCTTTTTGGATCTTTTAGGTGTTAGTTTGTTATGTTGCTAATATTGTCTTTCAAACTTGCATTTATTTAGGTTATTGTCAGTGTTAGTCGTATGTTGATAATATTATCTTTAACGGACTTGCAATTTGAAACTAATTTTTCTGCTAAGAATTAACTTTAATGTATATAAGTGTATTGGTGACCTTTTTTGGTCGAGAGTTAGTTTGCGCAACTATAAGAGCAACTAAAATTATGTCTTGTTTCTGAAGTTAGCAGGCCAATATCTTTTTGTCGAGTTGGAAGTATAGAGAGGAAATACATTAATATGTTATTATCTATTTTGAATATACTAAATTTAACTAAGAGGGATCCATTAGAAAGTTACATTTGTGAAGGGTCGCAAGGTTTAGTTATCTATTACATGTTTAGCTTAATTCTATCAATTTGCTTTATAAGTGGCGGCGCCTGAGCCGGACGACAAAATATAACTTTATTGTTTTCTATATCTACGAATGCGAGACTCATTATTTATTTCGAATCTGAGACAGTTTATATTAAGCTTATTGCCAGTTAACCATATTGTATCTCATACATTTCATTCTTATATATTATTCTAATAAACGAGCCATTGGCCCATTGTTGTTACTATCCACGTTTTGTTTATGTCAGGATCCTATCAGACTGTTTATTCCAGTTACGCAAAATTAGACAAGTTCATGAAAGAGGGGTTTGTTGTCAAACTGAGTATAGATCATTAAAGGTCTCTGGTGATTAGCTTTATTATATTGTTACTTTGCTACTTGCCCACCGTGGTGGCTTGTTGGAGCATTGCCGGCTGGGATACAACGCTAGCCCCGCGGGGGAACGGGTAGAATTGAATATATATTATTGCTATTGTTAACTATCCCAGTTTATAATTCCCAAACCCCCTTAATGTTTCTTGTCTTTGTGAAAAAGAGTTAAAGAGGAGCTTAGATTGGAAATATTTAGTGCGTTTTTAAATATTTAGATAGAGTAACAAGCTTTCAAAAATTAAATAATTATTAAATCTATGTCAGCAATAAAACAATGTTCACATAACAAAAGGAGTTTGTTAAATACTTATTTTAATATTTAATTCATGAAGCGTCGAATCATTTTCGCATCCATGATGTGGAAAAATAAAATCACATTATTTGTAGAGAGTAAGTATGGTGAGTTTTAATTAGATAATATTACTGAACAAATCTCACTTTTAAGAACAGAGCAATCCGATAATAATACGAAATTCAATATATATAATTATATTTTAATGAACCTCATGTTCTTATACAAGTTGTACCATATCATGTGGGACCCATTTTAGGGATGGACAGGAGACATCAAACCAATGAAAAAATTATATATGTGTTCCAGTTGACCGTTATACGAGTTTCAGCTGAGTAATTCCACTACATTGTTTGCATACCATTCTCAATATCATGTTTACCAGGCATGTTCTATGACTTATTCCTGTTTGTTCTCTTGACCAGAGCAGCTGATACAGTGTTGTGCGTTAGATGTGGTATAGAATTATTCAAACCAGAAAATGGCATACACGCACTTGATGTATGGACTCGCCGAATGTAATGCAGCAAAAGCAAGACATCTCGACGTGGATTGTTTACCTAATATACAGCTTCCAGACAAGGAAGCATTCCAGTGATACATGAACGCCTACGAGATACAGGATCATTTAAAACGAGTGCCAGACGTTGGAACACTTGTCAAGTGTCAGAAATATTAATCTCGAAGTGCGGATTTTGCAGCACGTTGAATAAAATGCTTGTACCAGTACCCGAAAAAGAACAGAAGTTGAGAACTTTGGATGTATGACCGTGGGGAGAGTTTTGCGATAGCATCTGCTTTATCCGCACCATCTTGATTGTCCTTCAAAGCTAACTTTTGCAGTCTTGGTTCCTGCAGATGTCTATTGCCGATTCATATTTTCTGCCCACTGTATTATTTACCGATGAAGCTGGATTCATCAGAGATAGAGTCTTCAATTTCCATAACATTCATCATTGAGCTTAATTAAATCCAAGTGTATTTGTCGATCACGACACCAACAACAATTCAATGTCAATGTATGGGCAGGAATACTCCGCGACAATTTAATATGAACTGTTTTTCTTTATGGAAGACTAAAATGAAAATATTATATATATTTCTTAATAAATAAATTGAATGGACTATTGGAAGACGTCTCACTTAATGTTATGCATCACATGTGGTCTATGAATGACAGTGAACCGCCACTTTTTAGCCAAGTAGTCAGAAATTTATTGAATGAACTATTTCCTAACAAATAGTTATCTCGAGCAGGGCCTACTGGCTGACCTGCGTTTTTTCCAGACTTAATAATAATAATATCTAGCACCGCGTCTTACTACCCGTTCGGGCTATACGCTTTAAGTACTAATTACTCTAATGGATTAGGAATTGGGAAGGTTTAATTAGAGGAAATGAACCCGCAATTGCGTGGAGGGAGAGTGGAAAACAATTTAGGAAAAACCACCTCCAGGTCACCCGACCGAGATTCGAACCTCGATCTCCCCGTCCTCAGCAGTCGAGCTCAACACGACAAGCGCGTTAGCCAACTACGCCACCGAGGCGGGTTTCCCAGCCTTAAATCCATTAGGTTTTTATTTGTGTGGTCACATGAAACCCATTGTTTATTCAACACCCATTACCAGCATTGAAATAATTAGTCAACGTATACAAGAAGGCTGCCAATAAATTCGACAAACACCTGGTATTATACGAAACGACAACTGCAGGATTGCAACAAGGCCAAAGGTGGCAGTTTTAAGCACTTCCTATAATGTTAATCAGTACTGTAGCAAAAACATGACTTTGACTAGGAAACACAATCAAATGGGACACATGTTTATAAGAATTTTTGACTCCGATCCACAGCTGAAGTGTGTACCACATGATACGGTACATTCTGTAATTAATAATATCAATTAATTTCATGTTCTTATTTGATTATTTTATTTTTCACGTCGTGGTTTCTCACTCTCTTTGTGGAAAGGTGGGTTAATTCTCCTTAAAAGATTGCCCTCCTCATTCCTACCCCTTTAACATAATTAATTCATACGTAAAACCCGAAATTCAAAGTGCGTAGTTTGTAGTGTTTATTGTAGGTCTAATAAATGAGCTTATTCCGGATGGTATTAAGGCTCTGATCAAAACAAAAATCGCCATTGTGACCACCGATGTGGTAATATACATATTCCGAATGTCAATTACTGTAGAATAAGATACACACTTGTGGCTATGTACAAGGGGAGATGAGATATTTCATGTGCCATGTTTCATACCTATATACTAGAATTGAGCCACATCACAAAAGCACTGTGAAGAAAATGTAAATCAAATTCCATGTCGCAACCCTTCCCTGTGAATATCTCTCCCTTCTTGTCAAGACTTTTTTTTGCCTCTTTTTCTCTCTCAATGCATTTCTTTTTGTCTTGCCTCGCTTTTCATGTCATTCATCCCCTGTTCCCTCCCACGCATACAATAGTCAGTTCTCATGTCATTCTTTCCAGCATTGTTTGCTGTTGAATGAAAATAAAATGCCCTTTTCCATGAAGATTAAATTACTTCTGTTTGCATTCCAATGTAAATAATAGGCAACTCATATTTTAACAGTAGTATAAGGTGACTCTCCTATTCCACCAACTAGTGAAGGCATGGTGAAAATAAAATACATTATTAAAATAAACCTCCCATTTATTTTACCGATAATTTCAAAATATGAATTTTATGTGTTAATATGGTTTTGCATAGTTATATATAAAATTAATGATACTTCATATATTTAAAACCAAAAGTACATCTTTAAAGATATTATTCGCTTAGTTTATTGTTACTGTATCTGAAAGTGTATTATTATTATTATTATTAGCACCGCGTCTTACTACACGTTCGGGTTATACGCACTTACGCTAATGTGTAATGGTAGGGTGATTGTGAGATGAAATGAAGGACCTACAGTTTAATGTGGAATCCGAACCACGGTGGAGGCCTGGCATTCCTCACATTCACAAGATGTCTTGTCAGAGGTGAAGGAAGGGTTTGATAATCAGATAAATCTTTCCCGGGACCGAGGATTGAACCCCGGCCGCCAGCATAGAAGTCTGACACCTTACCCCTAGACCGCCAGGTCACCCTCAAAGTGTAGAAAATGGGAATGAGGCAAGTATGATTTTTACTATTCACTCTGAAAGGTAGTAGCAGTCTTACCTTGAATGACTATCCTTTCTTATAAGCCACACCATAGTGGAGCCAATGCAAGGTAAGCGTGTTTTCCTTCTTAGCCAACAACCCAGAAGGATGTTTGATGTTATTTATATCCATCCAGAGCTAGGCATGCACTCATGCACTCATCCACTCATCTGGTTAGTACTGCCTGCACCATCTGGTAAAAATACCATCTACTAGTGGAGTTCAGGAAGTTTGGTGGTTCCCCGATACTTTTCTCACTGATATTCTATGAACGATTGCAAAAGGGCTAACCAATTTCCGGAAAGGAAAGGTTTCTTTTACATACCACAATCGACGGCTTTGCTTCTCCTCCGAAGGAAATTGTGTTACGGATTGTTGTCGCTCAAGAAAAATCTGAAAACTCCGTGGGGCTTGAACCCACGATCATCGGGTCCTGTGACGAGCACTTTACCCCAAGACCACTGAGGTCGACCAGCTTGCTTAAGTTGAAGGTAAACATAGGGTATGTTGATGGCAAATCAATATCTTTATATACATAATATATAAATTATCTTTATGATAATATGAAAACATGTATGCTACCATTTCTCATTACATTTCTCTGTTTGGACAGACACTGTAGCAAAAATTTGTCATTAATAATTATTATAACCTAGACTAAATATGTTATCATGTGTTCTTACTTTTCATATATTCTAGAAATATAGCTGCTAATTCCTAGTTTTTAATATCCAAAACCATCGTTTGCCCATTCAATAAACATATATGATAATGATAAAACAACCTAACATTTAGAAAACAGAAAAGGATTATTTTAATAATAGACAAAAAACTAATTCTTAAATATTTTTCTATAATATACAAAGCTAATCGCAAAATAACTCACATTTAATATTTGTTAAGAAAAAGCTTTGAGCTTAGCTCATTTTCTGGTGCGTCTGTTGGGTAAAATTGGCCCTTAATCATTTCAGGGATGAATTGATGGTTGGATGACTGGTTGTTGTGTTGTTATTTTTATAGAATTAGGTTAGTTTTTTAGCGGTGTGCTAGAATAATTAGTTGTTTTAAAAACTTTGGGTCAAGTTTTGCCATCTCACAATATTCCTAAGCCATAAAAGAAAATTATTGAGGGCTGGGGATAAAATTTGATCATAATATTACTGCCTTAAATTACCTTATTTAAATCAATCGTTTTTTATAGATAACTTGATTGCAATTTTGTATCAGGTGTTTCATATTTATCACTGTAAAATAAACATCAAATTAAAAAAATATCTTACTGCTACTATCAATATAGATTAATTCACAAGCAAATAAATATTGTAAGCCTTAGGGATCTCTCTAAAATAATAATTTTATGAAAAATATGTACCTGCCATAGTCCTTAAAACCAATATTTGTTTTTTTATTAAGTACAAGAAGGGTGTTTTTTTTATCAATAACTTACATAAATTGGCCGCATATCATTTTTAGTGTCAGTCTTTATCAATAATCAGATATAGGACTGAATCAAACTTTTGGCTCTTCAGGTAGAATGTAATAAAATTAAATAGCAACTATATGCAGGTCTCATACTTCATCTAAAAAATATTTCGCAGACAAGCCCACAAAGAATTTATTTGATTAATGTAATACTAAGTCTAAGCGCCACGTCTTACTACCCGTTCAGGCTATATGCTTAAGTAATAAGTACACTAATGGGTTATGAGTTGGGAAGGTTGAATATAGAGGAAGTGAACCCGCATTTAAGTTGAGGGAGAGTGGAAAACAATTTAGGAAAAAACACCCCAGTTCACCCGAGTGAGATTCGAACCTCGATCTCATCGTTCTCAGCAGTCTAAATCAACACGAAATTAGCGCGTTAGCTAATTACACCACCGAGGCAGGTTGTATTAATGTACACGAACAAGATTGTATTATATTTCTGGATAGACATTGAATCAAATTGTTGATTATGTGTTACCCTTCTAATATTTTTATTGCATTTTATAGATTTTAATACTGGTGCTAAGCAAGTAACCAAATATACCAAATTCACTGTAATTTGTTTTAAATAAATATTATATTTGTATTTACTATAGCATATGTAAGAAAATGCAATTAAAATACAATTAACATCTTTACATGAACAAGAAATTTGTTAAAGCTATCAATTGTTTATTATTTAGTAAATTTATTAATTATTGGTTAATTGTTAGATATAGTTTTGTGAATGGTTAAAGCTTGATTCCTGATGTTCTTGAAGGTTAAATTTCCCGATTTCCTATTACATAAAGCAAGTATTCCCAACGTGGGTTGTAGCGACCCCCTAGGGGCGTTACAGCTTTTTATGGGAGGGCGTTGACGTGACTAAAAACTTTAGGAGGGCATTTGGGTTCATTAGGGGGGGGGGGGTGTTGCCATTTGGTGGTCTAATCCTACAGTTGAATTACTTAAGTTTAATTTTATTTGATACACAAATCATTAATTTTTAAATGGTTTTGTTTGTTTGTTATAATGTATTAAATAGACTCAATTCATGGAAATAACACTATAAATAGTGTATACTCTTCAGTAAATAGTTATAAATATCGGCCAGTATCATATCAAGGAATTATATTGCCTTTCCATCTTCATATCTCTTTGAATGAGGATTTAGTACTATGAATCACATAATAGTGAGAAATCTAAACTGTTTCGATCAAGGTATTCTCCAGATATTGTGAAGCTAGCCAAAGCTCATCAAGATCAAGGATCACACTATTATATTATAATGAATCTCATTTTATTTACTTTTCTATAGCTATATATTATAACTCATACTAATAATTCAATGTATATTCCAAGTTTAATAAAATGGCATGGTAAAAAGATCATTAATGATCATTGAAAATACCTATTATTCATTAATTATATTTTAGGGTAAGAATAGCAACATTTGAATATACTTTTAATCTGATGGGGGCGTTGGGCATAAAAAGATTTTGCAAAGGGGTATTGGGTCTAAAATTGTTGGGTAACAATAACAAAGAGGATTTTTGAATAAATAACGTAACTACCAGATAGCCTTCCTTGCTTTCTCTGCCTTTTTATTTGTGAAACTAGAAAACACACTCCCCCTCCTTTTTTTTCCCCCCCTACATTTACAATGTGTTAGTTTGGAGTGTTGTGTACCCAATTTATTTCTCGATAGTTATATTTCCAGACAGGGATCAAATATAATTTTATTGAATTTCCTATCTATATGGGTCATAAATCTGAGAACCAAAATAAAAACTATTTGTTCAAATATGTTTTTAATATTAAAACTTATGTGTGAGATATATATTTATTTCAAGATTTTAAATTAGTTTTTATCAACAAGATCAAAATAATTTCCCTTTAGTACTATTTGTTTAACTCAATTATCGTGAGGGAATCTAGAAATTCTTAATAAATATCACTTCATCACTATTATAAAATTCTGCATAGTGATTGCACGAACCAATCCAAGTGCCCTCTAATACAGTTACTCCCTCGTTCTCTGTCATACTTCATCACACATTTCACAGTTATATACCATCGAATTCCAAACATCATGAATAGCAAAATGATACTCTCGGACTCAAAATCATATCTAACTTCTCCATTATAATTCACGAAAACACTTGGGAGGGGTTAAGGGGGAAGGAGGGTTGATTCTCATGAATAAATTTTGTCCATTGTTGAAGGACGTGACTTGATTTACACATTTTGAAAAATAATTGATGATTTCCGTATTTGACATCAGGGCATTATTGGTTGGTTGGAAATAGACTATTTGTAAAATCGATGTTCATCTTATTAAATGGTGTTTTCTGTTCGTCAATAGCCTAATAGCAAATAAGGATCTTGCCAAACATGTAATCTTGTTACGTTCCCTGTAGACTCTTTATTTTAGAAAAATATATCTACGTAGCTATTTGGCAAGAATTCAAGAGTCCTAAATTTGTTAATTTATTTTTCATTAGAAAATGCTGAATTATATTGTTCACAAAATATTCCAATGCCTAAAAATAGGACGTAAAGTAAACCTATCATTGTTATTTAAAACAAAATAGCTAATACCAACTACATAAATTATCTACCAAGATAATAAATGCAACCCAAACATGTACGATAGTGGAATTACAATAGACAGGATGGGTTATAGGAAGGGTAGGTTAAGATATAACACATAATGGATTGCTGTAAACCGAGAATAATAAAAACAATATTTTTTGAATCTGTAAACATGCAGACAAAAGAGTCAATCACATCTAGATATATGCGTAAGAGATGGGGAATCCAGGGTTCGAATACAGACCAACACTCATGTGTGTTTTAATGGTTGCGCATTCTCCTTCCAGGCAAATACAGGGTCATTTCTTCTGAATTAAGCATACCAAACCCTTACGCAATTAGTCCATACATATATGAACAGCCTGGACGTGTATTAAGGCGCTGTGCAAAAAAAAAATCTACGTTATTATTGTGTTGGTTTTGAATATTTCTGTTAAAAGTTACAGCTGCAGAACAAATTAACTGACGAATGAACAACTATATCGAAATAGTTGGTAACTGTCACGTTTAGCAATCAGATTTTATATTCACTTTTGTTCTCTGAGTTTTAACACGCTTTCGGGATATCCTAATTTAATAACACCAATAACCCGCTTTGTGGTCACATGGTCAAAGAAGCTACTCTCAAAGTAGACTCGATTGCTGATGACGGGGGGGGGGGGGGGGGGGGGGGA
>CABFOV010000115.1:67234-99706 GCA_902141375.1 Timema poppense
TTACGCTAATGTGTAATGGTAGGGTGATTGTGAGATGAAATGGAGGACCTACAGTTTAACGTGGAATCCGAACCACGGTGGAGGCCTGGCATTCCCCACATTCACAAGATGTCTTGTCAGAGGTGAAGGAAGGGTTTGGTAATCAGATAAATCTGTGCCGGGACCAAGGATTGAACCCCGGCCGCCCGCACATAAGTCTGACACCTTACCCCTAGACCACCAGGTCACCGAGAAGATTATTAAACCCACTTACAACTTTCTAATAAATTAACTTATTTTAATTACTTTATATAAATAACGACAAATAAAGAACCTACTTCAATGCCAATACTATTTTTTTATTATATATTGACCAACAACATGCGTTAGTAAAAATTGTATCAACATTTTAAATAAACTCAGAATTTTTGGTATATATGGTTTTAAAGGGAAATTAAAAGTGTGACAAATCAAGGTAGCACACCTCTATTATGAAGAAAACCACTTTACATATACAGTAAATAAAATATTTTAAATATTAGAAAATAATTTACAAAGTAGGCACAAAAAATGCTTTTATTGTGTGTGCATCGCTTCATACTACCGGTTCGATCTATCAGAAGATTTTTACTAAAAAATGTGTTTCATCCTTCTTGCGTGGCACCCGGCACGAGAGTCTTCCTGACCGGAGGAGCTTTTAGTCCCCTTGAATGGTAACCTTCGACTCCTGCCAAGACGGGCTGCACAAACCGCTGACGGCTGATCCCCTGACTCTCACCGCCAACTTCTTCTTGATCGGGGCTGGTCACTTCCCGGGCCCAAGCTTCTTCATCGCCTCATCCGGCAGTCTTCTGCCAACCCCGACGCCAACTGTTTTTTATTCTTAACGGTAGGCTCCATCCGGACGTAAAACAGCAGTTGCTCAAAACGACCCAACAGCCAAGCACACGTAAGGGAGGCAGGATGACACCTTGGACTCCCCAAAATGTGAAGCGAAGAATGATGGTTATATAGTGACAGAACTGATGAACTCGAAGAAGGTTTGCATCTGGACACCTAAGGGGTGAAAGGGGTTAAGTTGTGGAATTGCGCTGAATGACCATTAACACTCGTAGATGGTGTGGAGCCCAGAGATAAACATCTCTGCCATTTCTTCAAAACGGGGCCTGTGAGTAAGATGTTGTTGAACTGATGGTCCCGACATAGTCAGCTGGGGCATTTTTCCTGGAGCTTAGGTGTTTCCCGGCAACATAAATCCACCATGAGTTAACATCTACCACATATTATTAGAATATATTAGCTCTTGTATTCATTGTGTTAATTATATTTATGCTATTTTTATTGTTCGTGTTAAACAGCAGGTTTTAACACGCTACAGTCCGGATTATTATTTGACACTGCAGTTCTTAAACAGTTCCTTAGATTATCATCAAAAAGGCTAGATCTATATTTTGTTTTCGCAATTCTCACCATGGAAAATACTTATTCACACAGATAATATGATCCAAAATATGATTTATTCTTCATCGCAAAGATCATCCTCAAATAAAATTGTGTGTGGTTTAATTAGTTTCTAGAAATTTTTGTCTGTATGGTAAGCTTTGAGAGTTAAGTTGTTCTGTAGTTCTGAAATCTCCGATTCCAGTTCTTCAACACTCATTTCGTACATTTCAAATATATATTTGTCTAAGATACATGATATATTACCGGTTCAATTTCACTAAATTGTGCAGATCTTTGATTGAATCCATTGCACAATATTTATGTTTATCTACCATATAATTTGCTATCAAAACAACCATTTCTTTCAATTCTTAACATGCTTGGATGTGTCAGTACATTTTTGTCTATTTTCTTTTTTCAAAGTGAACTTAATTTTAGTGTGAATAGCTTGGTGGTCACATGCAAAAGGGCCAACTTGTACACCCCTGCTTTATAAAATTACCATTTAGTTATATGCTATATCATTGTGAATATATAAGATACATTTGTGTTTTATTTCTTTAATATATGAGTTAATTTCACACCATTAATAAAATTATATATAATTAATGCTCTCGTTATATATATAAACTTATTTATGTATATATGTGTATGTATACATAAATGTACTAGAATAAGCCATATTTTTTTAACAAATAAAAGTAGTTTTGTAAAATTTATTACAACGTCCACATCTATAACATCACTATTAAAAACTTTTATTTATTCGTTTGTTTATTCAAACTATACTCATACTAGAATGGCATAAAATGTACAAAAGTGGCAAATTATCTTAGACAATAGATAGTTGTTACATAATACAGTCCCATACTTTGAATCATAAAATACATTCATAACAGAATTTTACAATACCACTAAATAATTCAATATTGCTAATAATCCTGTGGAATGTGCTTCTAAATGGGCGCTCATCAAACCTATACAAATTATAATATACTGTTAAAAGCTTGACTCTTATTTACAGAATCGTATCCTGCATATTTCCAGTTTTAGTAGCTATTTGGACACTAGCATATGTAGAATTTTAAATTGGTCTTTCTCGAGCACGTTAAGGAAATTTCACTTGATAACAAATCTATTTTGCATTGTGTAATTTCCAGATATACTTAACTTAGCTTTAACTATAGTAAATATAACCTTTCCTTAAAAATAATTAGCCAATAACGAGAATGTAACAAACATTTTCTATCAACAACTCTGTATATGTAACATTATTGAAATTCTACCTTTGAATTCATTGAACTATTTAAACTGTTCTGAATTGTCCACTGGTAACTTTAAATTCCTGACCAGCCTTGTCCAGTGCTACACTAAGTGTTCCTTCTTTTCTTAGCTACATCATTATCGTTGGTTTTTCTGATAGGGGATGCATATCCCTTCTCTTCAATCTAGGTTTCTCTTTTGTCTAATTGGCACGTGACTCTAACTGGATCAAATATTATCTAGACCATCTATCCTAGGAATGCTGTATCATCGGTTGCACTTGCTGTCTTATAAAAAATTAATTCTTTTTCACTATTTGTAAGTATGTTTTTACCGTGGTGGTAAAACTATATAATATTAGGAAATGTTTTAGTGCCAGAGGATTTGTGTACTAGCAAGTATGATCCATACTACCCTAATTCTGAAACCAATATTTTCTGGTGTGTAATGTACAGTATGTAGGTACGTACCTTTTATTTGAAACTTAATTTAACCTTCCATAAAAATATAATGTGGGAATGTATTTAAACACACCGTCCAATATAACACATAACAATCAGAATCTTGAGAACGTAATGTACAGTACATTCGATTTACCCTGAAAGTTAGACGTCCTAACATGAATGATTACACTTTGACCATACCTTATAAGCTATACCATAGCAACCGTTTAACCATAAAGGTTTGATACAAAGTTTCCATAATGTATCACAGAGAATTATTCGGTGTTGTTGGTCTCATAATTTACATTTGAAACCCTAAAGCCTTTCTTTCACCCACGTAACTACTAAACAGTGATTGGAGTGGTTAATGAATGAAATCATGAACGGGTCAGTAAAGGTTTTGTTAATTATGTTTTGCACACGATATATGCAAAAGTGGATGAATTTTCATAATATCTAGCTGCAAGCACCTTCTTCTGGCTTTTAGAAAATTTAATATTGATTAATATAATATCTAATGACTCGAGTGGCAAGGAGGATTTGTTTATCTATTATTATTTTTATTATTATTAATATATTATTATTAATTTGCTACCACTAACACACCGAAAAATTCCTCAAATAAGTGTAGCGAAAAGTAAAATTATTATTAAAGTCTGGATACTTCACGGCATGCTTCAAACAACTATGTACATATTTTTTATGGGAAATGTTATGACATGTGTAGAAATTTTTGTGTTTTTATTGTTTATTATTTTTTTAATATTCAACTGCAAGACCTGAAGATACCTTTAGGTACTTCGGGATTGTATCATAAAATCAATTTTGTAATTTTATTTTAAATCCTAAATAAACAATTATTATTATTATTATTATTAGTAGTAGTAGTAGTAGTAGTAGTAGTAGTAGTAGTAGTAGTAGTAGTAGTAGTAGTATTAATACAGATATAAGCGACTTAACCAAAGAAGATTTTGGATTCATCCATACAATGAAAATAAAATAAACTGCAGCCTATTAGTGAAAATAATAATAATAATCGAATATTCGTCGTGGCAAAGGGACTTCAACAAACTGATGCAAATTGTATAGTGTTGTGCTGAATATCGAAAGAAATCTACCTAGAATAGTACATTAAATGTTTAACAATTGTTCATTGATGATGAGTGAGTTTGTAACTGAGGTAGCCCAGACTAGCATAATGAGTTTCCAGTGACTAATTACGATTCGTCGTAAGCCGGTTACCAAACAGCAGCCTCGTGAGCAGATAGCTATTGAAATAAATTAGCGGTGACGCTCAAGCTACTGGTTGGTTATTTTATTTAGATACCACCCGCGTCACTTTTTAGTCTTATTTGAGTAATTCCGAGACTTAAATCCCTTAGTGTTACACAAGATATATCACAAAATTACACTTTTATGTTTATAGTATTCTTAAAATGCTGACTCTTATTTTCTATGCTTGTGAAGGTTTTTTGTTTGTTTTTAAACGAATGATTCAACCCCCTTTAATATCGTTACATTTATGTCTTTAAATCACTGTAGATAACGTTTTTTGCCGAGGTGATATTTTACCGCTCAGGATATGTTGTGCCTGACTAGCATTGGATGATAAAAAATTTGAGTACGCAAAAATAATAATAATTAAAAAATAGATGTGGTGACCTGGTGGTCTAGGGGTAAGGTGTCAGACTTCTATGCTGGCGGCCGGGGTTCAATCCTCGGTCCCGGCACAGTTTTTTCTGATTACCAAACCCATCCTTCACCTCTGACAAGACATCTTGTGAATGTGAGGAATGCCAGGCCTCCACCGTGGTTCGGATTCCACGTTAAACTGTAGGTCCTTCATTTCATCTCACAATCACCCTACCATTACACATTAGCGTAAGTGCGTATAACCCGAACGGGTAGTAAGACGCGGTGCTAATAATAATAATAATAATAATAATAAATAGATGTATTACATCCATTAACTGCCATAATGTGTTATACGTTTCTCCCTGATATTGGATTTGGTTTCTAAAAGTGGCAAGATATGTATACCTCTGCCCTAAGCGATATTGTTATTAATTTAACGTAATGCATAAATCTGTATTAAAGCAGAGGTTTTTTTTAGCCTCGCGTCTTACTATCTGTTCAGGCTATATGCATATTAATTCTGCTGATGAGTTAAGGATGAGTAAGATGAGGAAATTTACCCGCTATTCTGTGGAGGTATAGTGTACCCATTAAGGAAAAAAACCACCCACAGTACACCCAACCGGTAATCGAACTCTCATCTCCCTGTCATATGTTATATAGACTATTTTTAGAGTGATGGTCTATACCATGTGGCCACGGAAGCAAGTATAAACCTTTTTACGTATTTATGAACGAAAAGTATTTTTTGGCACCCCATCTTACAACCCGTTCGAGTTATCCGCCAAAGTACTAAGAATACTAATGTGCTAGGGATTAGGTGGGTATAATTTAGAGGAAGTACACCTGCATTTTCATTGAGAGATAATGTAAAACCATTTAAGAAACACCCTCAGTGCACCCGACTTGGATCAAACCCCGATCTCCCCATCTTTGTCAGTCTAGAGGCTAGACTATTGCGAGAGTAGCACCTTAGACCATGCTGCCACCGAAGTGGGTCACTAAATGTATTATAAAAACTCAATCATTCATATTAATTTCAAAGACGTGTTGGAAAATTAATTATGTACTTGTAACCTGACCTGTTAAGTTCGTGTAGTCGATGTAACAGAAGTATCGTTTGGCAGCGAAACAACAACGTTAGCTTTGGTGAATGTTTCCACCAAAGGAGCCATATAGCAATCTATATGGCTTCAATGTCTCCCACTATGCACATATTATAGTGAATTCTTGATTTACTAAGTTTATATTTAGTGCATTTCCATATTACGTTATACATTGTTTTAATTTAGAAAATCTCAATTATAATTATAATACTGTCATATAAGTTTAACATTCTCAAAATAAGTTTTGAATTTTGTTATTTGTACCTTTATTTTCTTATTTTCAAAATTAGTATTTCTATGTCTTAATATATTGTGTAAAAATGCTTCTAATATTAATTACAATAATAATAATAATAATTATCTATAACAAAATACGGTTGCTAAACATAGGAAAGGTAAAAGATAAATTGATCAAACAAAATTAACTTATTAATTATATTGACATCGGATTGGAAATTATTGGAATCAATGGTCTGCATTTTTATATAAATTAAATAAATTATTAATGCACTCAACAATTTCTCTTAATTAACACATTAAAAATATGCACTTTTCTGTATTTGCTTGTTGTTAGCTTTGCACTTTGGCTATGTACGCTCAGAATTAACGTTAAATTACAGTTTATTACTGGTTCGTCATGGTTCAGAGTACCAAAGTTTTGTTTGATTTATTGCACTTGTACAATTGAAATTATTGACATATTTACACTCCAAATCCAGCCGTCCCACCACTAAACGACCAGAGTTGGCAAAGGGGAATGCTATATTTCCGACATATAGTGTGACGCACCTATCTATCAGCAATACCAATCTTTTATCTAACACAGGGATAAACATATATGTAAGTGCCTTTTTTCTGACATTTTATTAGAGGTATTCAGTTTTAAAGTAGTTTTGTGGGTTTTTTAGTACCGTGTCCTACCACTCATTCGGGATCTAGCATGTGTAGGCCTACTAATTATGCTAATGGGTTGGAGATGAGGACCGTTTAATTTATATAAAGTATACCCTCATTAACGTGGAGAGAGTAGAAAACCATTCAGGAAAACCCACCCTCAATACATCTAACAGGAATTCTAACCCTACTCTCACTGTCATTGGCAGTACAGTTTATTGCAAAAGTGACGCATTTGACCATGGGGCCACATAATAGGTTTTGTGTTTAGGTAATAGTGGATTCATCTTACCCTAGTTACTATTATACAGAATGTTCAGAAACTCATAGCCCAAACTGAACAAATAGCTTGTTTGAACCAAAAGTAAAACGAAACTCCTGTACACTTACATCCATAAAGTTATGCTAATACCATTAAATTGTGTCCAAGGTCTTGGCGTACAGGTCCGGGAGAGCAAAACTGTTAAAGTATGCGTGTGGAACAGGTTGCAAAGGAGATAGGCGTGTGGCCCTACACACCTTGACGTCTTAGAGCACGCCAGCAGATCATACTACAAATAATAGTAAACAACACGCCAGTCAATCTAGAAATGTGAACACGTTCTGAGGGTTATAATTAACGTTCCTACATCACAGAAAGTGCTTGCCATTATTACATGTGTAGTGCCGCGCGCCTAACTCTTATGCAACCTGTTGTACACGCATGCTCTAAAAGATTTGTTATCCGGGCGCTGTACGCCGAAACTTTTAACACAATTTTAATGGTATTAGCATAGGTTTCCGGATGTAAGTGTATAGGTATTTTTGTATTACTTTTGTTTCAAACAGGCTATATGTTCAATTTGGGCTATGAGTTTCCGAACGCCTATATTCTTACTAGATACCACTATTAGGGAAATTGTGTGATTTATTCTGTTTGGAAGGGCCTTGTGAGCAACCAACACTTGGAACCTAGAGTCCACTCGCAACATAGTGGTATTAGATTACATATATCATAAGATGTAGAAACGTTAAAAGAAAAACATAATTAAAGAATGATTGTTTGTTAAGAAGATTTGACTGCTAAATGTGCCATCCTGTGGTTTTGACGAATGGATACATGAGAATAGATCTGGTAACTTTTGATAGCTACACTCCTTTGGCAAATTGACTATATAAAGGAGATTCTGTCGTGGAACAATACAATATGTCGACAATACGCTCACCCTAACCTTATCGGTTATTAAATACTCACTCAGGTTATTTGTGAGGATTCCATACTTTAAATAACTACAAAAAAGTGTCAAAAAAACATTGAATTCAAGTTCGATCTCTGCATACAATTTTGCTCCTACTTATCACAATTGAGTTATCGACACATGATACCACTTCATCATAACTTATACTAAGCCCTACGTACCTTGCCCGCTACTACCTGACGACTATGGTTGGGATTAAAGCCAAATGTCCTCGGAGTTAAAGGACTAATGATTTAGTGCTCATGAACACGGCAAGGTCTGCCAAGTTTAAATATCAATTGGGTACTTGAAAGAGAATTTTAATTTCATAACTAATATTCCTGAAATAAATAATAACTAAAAGATGGTATTTGTAAACTCAAACTTTATATTTTGTGTCTAAATATTTATAATTATTTCAATAAACCCTCAAATTGTTTTATAATACAATCTCTATATAAAATATATAATTATATGCACTTAGTTTTTAATATGTAGAGTATTTAACGTTAACCTTTTTGGGCCAAACTATTATAACGTCTGACTTCTTACAAACTAACTTAATTCTATAATAAACATAGAACACAATATTTCAGCCATCAATTTATCGTTCTAATTACAGCTATGTTTGAATTGTCGGCAATGCAAAGCATAGAATACAAGACCTTGAACCCAGTAGGTAGACGCACTATTGACTAAGGTAAGGTTTTTATCTACGCTATTTATCATAAATGTTATCAAAGATTAAACAAAACTTTTCTTAAATTCAAATTGGCCTATTCAATACAATATTTCTTGAGCTGCAGTGGCTCTGGAAGAAGGGGGCCGGAGAGGCTTAAAGTCCCCCCCCCCCCAATGTTTTTATAGTTGAGGGGCTGTGACTATCTTAAGCCTCCCCAATATTTTCATGCATATTCAAAACACTTGTACGAGTCGTATAATCAACCTCTCACCATCAGCTATAAAATGGTAGTCGAAGAGGCTCAGAAGAAGGTCTGGTTCCATCTTAACCTTACATTTTTTAAGAGTTAGTTTTGAAAGAGTTTACCAAACTTTACACTGTAATCTATAGGACAAACAGGTGAATTATACTCTATTTCTATTACGTTAAGTGATTAAGATGCTGAGATATTCTCTAAGCTCTAAAAGAATGCAGGATTTTATTACGGGAGAAATATTGCCATTCGTGTGTGTTTGGGTGTAAGACTAGCAACTCCAATCAAATATTATATAAATTGGCAACGTCGTGTGGTTGAGTCCTTCAGAATCTACCTGACTTTTTCTTTCCTATTGAGTTATTTTTTATGACGAAAGGATGTGAGGGTGAATATTATGTAATGGATTTGCCTCAAATATACAAATTATAGCGATTTGTTTCATAAACATGTTTTTATACAGGTAGCCCATTTACATTATTTATGAAGATAAGATTATTAACAAAATGAATGTTTTTAAAAATGTTTAATTAACCTTAAATATTTTTAAAAAAGTTTTGAAAGTTAATATACCATTATTTTTTGCCCGCCAGAAATGTAGATTAATTAAAAATTTTCTTCCTGTGTCGATAATATTCTTATCAGGATATGATGAATTATTTAATAAAATCATACTCTTAAATTTATATTACAGTGAAAAGTCTTTCAAATGAACCGTGTTAATTTAGTAATAAACAAGTATCTTACTTTCTTTGAAACAATTTTGCTTTTAGGCCTATAATAATATTCTCATATTTATAATTGATGATTTAAATTACCTAATTTTACAGTAAATTTTACTTACATAAAAAAATTTAGAATGATATCATAAAACAATATATGTAATTGCTTTATTTTTAAAATATGCCAAAGTGTAATAGGCCTAATTATTCAAATAGAATCACTCGATTTAATAAAATTTCATGGGTTCAATTGAAAGTTTAATTTGGACACGAAGAAAAGGATTTTTTCAAACCACAGATTAAAATTTATATTTTTTGACCATATTGTTCCACCCTAATAGAATTAAAAAGCTAGAAATGTTATTAAAAGCTCTCTTGTTGTGATCTGAATAAAATATTTGAATTTGTTTGTACCTCTTTTAAACATTATTGTTAAATTATATTTGATTACGCTGTACGTACTTTAAAGGCTCATTAATTTTCCCCCTTGACAGAGCTGATAGTAGGGTACGTGAACTTGGAAAACTGGGAAAAACTGAAAAAGTCAAGGAAATTTGGGGGGATAAGAGAAAGTCAAGGAGAAGTAAAAGAAAATATAAAAATTCACTATAATTTTCTGATATACTTATAATAATCTGAGAAATACGAGATAGAGAGAAAAACCAAATGCAAATTATTAGTTTTATCTCCAAAAAATTTTTAATCAGTTTGTGCCAAAAACTTAGAAAAAAGAGAGTTTTCTTTTTTTCTGCGTATAGCTATTCATATGAAATACTGGGAAAGTATAAATTCTTTGGTTTGAAAATCCTGGAGAATATTGAGAATTTAAAAGTTAATCAACCCTGTTTTAATGCGTTTTGAAAAATAAATGGTTTTATCAGAAATAAACCGGGCTTAAAATACATATTTTTACTTATCCACTACCCGTGAGAGTCTATTTTCGGTCGAAAGGATGCCAGAATGTAGGGCCAAAGTCTTGTTATTAAGTTAACGTATTGTGGTAGGATTAAAAACAACCTTAGTATCTTATAGTTACCAAAGTTACTAATAGTACATTTAATATGTTCATGCATAAAGTATATGTTCTTCTGATCTTTGATAGATAGTATGAGTAGTGGTGGAACTGAGGCTATGAGGTGAGGGGAGGGTTTGATGAGTACAAAAGGTCATTGCCAAAGTTGGGAAAATGTTTCCATTCACCCCCTCTAGTAAATCAGTCTCCCTTTAGATGTATTTAGCTAACTTTGGTATTAAAGCATATGGAGCTGAAAGATGGGTTTGGATCAAAATCAATCTAAAAATAACCTGCTAATGTTTAAAGTTTAGTTAGAATTATAATACTTCCTTCTAAACTCAAAATAATATTATAGTTTCCCAAGATTTTATTTTTTGAGAGATGTGTTCATTTGAATGAGCTTTATAATCTAGGTCATATATTGCGTAAAAAAGAATTCAAATTTCAAAAATATTCTAGGCGAGAACCACTCCAAATAAATTTTAAAGAATTTAAATTTTCGTAAATTTATTTTACGTGACCTTAAAAGTTTCGTCCATAAAAAGCTTAGAGAATAATTCAAATTTCAAAAATCTTCTAGGTGAGGATCACTCCTAATAACTTATAAATGATTTAAATGTTCATAATTTTATTCTTAATAGCTTATAAGGGCATCGACATTTCAAAGTAATCTGGAGGAGAGCCTCCTAACACTCCTTTGGCTTGTGGGTAGCACATAAAACTTTCTTTTTGTTAACTGTCCCATTTCATAAATATGGTTCTACCCCCTGTATAGTAACAAATAAAGTACAAATTTTCATTGTTGACCAAACGATGTTTGTATTTTATTATCCTCTCTTCATACTATGTTATTACTATACTTGATGACAAAGAAAGGCATAAAAAAGTAATCTCCGTGGTATGAGCCAATAAGCGAGATATATCGACCTAGTGGCCACCAGCGACAGTGTTGATGGTACCAAAATATCTGGTTAGAGGGTGTCGTAGGGTCAACATAACGAAACCTTCGGTCATTATTCTCAATTTTCTAAACCAGAGCTTCTACTTCTTTATTCAAATATCTTCTAATTTGTCATGAGGGTAAGTTTGACCACGTTTTAGACCCATTGCTTCACAGATAGAATTCGGAAGTTCCAGGGATTAGACTCGATGCCTCTGGATCTGTAGCTAGGAAAACTTACCCCTAGACCATATAGGCAGTCTAAAAAAGTAATACCCATGAAGAATAAACCCCCTTATAATAGCTTCAAGAGTTATCGAGGGTTTAAAATTTACACGGGAAGGACCCCCAGATCCTTCTCAGCTGAGCACCCCCTTCCTCCTCAAGTAGAAAGAGATTTCGGAGCCCCTGCTTGAGCAATAAAAATCCGTAGCACAACTTCCTTCGAAGGGGAAGTAAGGCCATCGGTCCGACGTTGATAGTAGCATGTCAAATAACCCTGGAAGTTTTTTAAAATACCTTTCCCGGCAAAAATGGTAGACCTTTTTGCTTTCGCTCATAGAAATTCTCGTTTTCTGATATAATCAGTCAGGTCAGAAAGTACAATTTAAATACTTTAAATAAATATAAACTTATTATCTATTGTCTAGCAAACACATTAACCACATGTTAGGACACGTCAAACTTTTAAATATCTCACACTCGCAATTATTTTTGTTTTTTACTTATTTTTAACTACGTCAGAGCAATACCAAGATCTAATTTTTACTTGAATAGAATAATTAACATTAGCAGAATTCCATTCCTCTGCAAAACTTTTTAGAATTATTACTAAATACTATTAAAAACATCACGGAACAATTTAGTAAGGAAGCGTATAACCAGAATGGGTAGTAAGACGTGGTGCTAAGTAAAATAAAAAAAATTAGTTAGGCTAGTACAAAATTCAATCAAGTCCTTCTTTATCGATTTGTGGTCAACAGTTCAGATATTTCCTATGAATAACTATAGATGTCAATACATTAAATTTTTAAAAAAATCAATTTTTAATTCAAAGCTAATTTAACAGTTATCACATTACATATATTTTTACTTTATCACTATCTTACAGGTAGAGAAAGTATGGTGATCATCAAAAAAATCGAACTCAATATTTTGATGAATCTTGACGTTTCATGACCCCCCGAATTCAAAAAAGTTGTTTTTGACTTTCAGTCTTTTTGTCAGTCTGTCTGTACCACCAACTAGAGCCTAATCTATGCTACCGATCGGGCTAAAACTTGATATCTAGGGTTTTTATATGGTTGTCTCGAGGAGTTTTTGGAATTAAATATCTAACCCTAAAAATAAGGGTAGTTTACTGAATGGCAAAAAGATTTTCTCAAAATCGGCTCTAACGATTTTTATTAAATTTAATTTCTAAACATTTATAAATATTCCAAACAAAATGGTATTCTCTCAATATTTTGGCAAAATAACTTTAAGGGCTCCGGTCTGATGTGTAAATTATCTTTTTTATAATATTTCCTAAACTATTTGAGATATGAAATTACTTATCGTAACAAATATGTAGATCTATTTATAATACAAATATTTTAATGAAGCATATTTTTATAAAACCAATAAATTTCAAGCTATACGTAAATATATATATTTTTTAACTTTACGAAAACAAAAGGTAAAAGTATTGCGACCACAAAAGAAAATCTAACCTGAAATGTTGATGGATATCGACGTCTCAACACCCCCCAAAGCCTAAAAAAGTGGTCTTTGCAATGACGTATATCTGTGTGTCTGTTTAAACTTAAAATTAAGAGTAATTTAAGAAAGGCTGAAAAGAGAAAAAAATCGATTTTCTGAAAATTGATTTTGATTAAAATTCGTATCTAGGCGTTGATTAATATTATAAATAAACTGGCTAATTTCATTTTACCGTGAAAATGAATTTTAGGGTAATTTACAAAAGCAGAAACTTCCGTATCTCCGCAACTATTTGAGATACTAAATAACTTATCATTGTAAAATTGTAGTACTATTAAAAATAAAAGAGGTTTATATGAAATATATTTTTATAAATCCAACCGTTTCTGAGATATTGGCAAATATATTAATACAATTTTGTGAGCTTTAGTTGTAAAGAGATATTACTTAAGTTTTAACGCAGTAATTCTCCAATGCCATAGAGTAATTAAATATAAGTAAGTCTCTAAAAATGTATGTTGTTTTTCCTTAAACCTCTTAGGAGAAATTTTTGTACAACAATGATCTATCTCCTTCATTTTAGACTCAATAGTAAATATTTACATTTTTTATTGGTCAAAATTTATAAATGATGAATTTAATAGCAATGCGATAAAATGGAGATTTGAAACACCTAATAAAATGTCGGAAATTTTAAAAGGAAGTTGAAATTTTAATACGAAGTGTTGATCCTTGTGGACCCAACATTGATCTTTTTTATTGGTCCAAACATACAAATGAGGACATTAATTATTTAAAAACAAAATTATAAAATTTAAAACCTGGACTTTAAAAAAAGTTGTACATAAGTATAGTGCAATATATGTTTGGGTTTGCTAGTGTATGTTATTTCGTTTCACATATATTATGAGCTTTTAGTAAATATTTCTATTTTCAAACAATAGAGCTAGAAAGTTCGTGTGGAGTTTATTTATAAATTGACCAACTAGCTTGACAAATGTATAATGATACATTGTATAGTATGCTTACTATTGCTAGTATGTCTTAGGAATACACTATTTACTACACCTCAATGTTCTTATGAATGGACATACCTGGCAGATAAAAAAGTTACTAGATCTAATTCTATGTATTCATACATCGATTAATGTGATCTGCAATTCTTACTTTTGATAGATAACATTAACACCTACAAGATAGCACTAATACTGATAAATTTTGACCGCAAAACATGTTTGAGATTTTTAAAAGAAACTTTAAGTATCCATTGGTAAGAAAACCAAGGTATATCTCATACTTCAAAGGTATTGACAGTGCCAATTTATTGTACTTGCTATGCAGAATACAATAGCGTAGACAGAGGGTTCTAGGGGGGTCCGAACCCTATTACAATATGAGAGATTAGATAATATCTAGGATATCCTAGAAGAGTAGGTTTGTATACACGTAAAAATCTTTACTGGCTAAAGGTATGGTCAAATTTTTAAGCGAAACCCTCCCCCTCTCCTAGAAAAATGAGCTTTCTACGTCTTTTCATTACATTCAATAGTTTTATAGGATAAATTTAAGGAACCTTATCAAACAACCAAGACAGAAGAAAATATATAAATTATTTGAAACCACTATTTTGGGTCAATGAGCTCACTTTTAATTACTAGATGTTATAATAATGTTAGATATAATGTGGTCTAGTGGTCAGAGTTCTTGGCTACAGATCCATAGAGCCCACATTCGATCCCCGGCGCTTCCAGTGGCTCTGGAATGGCGTCAAACTTTTCCTCGTGAGGACAAATGAAAGACGTGAATAAATAAGTGGCAGCTCCGGCTTATAAAAATGCTATTAAAAACCTGAAGGCTCATTGTTCTGACCGCGTGACACTCTCTATCCACAAATGTTGGCACTATCATCAACAACGGCTCCAGCTGCTCGGTCGGTTTGGCTCGCTAGTTGCTGTCTTTTAGTTTGATATGTGGTTAAATGTTATTCATTTTAGAAGCTATCCCATAGTTCAGAAAATGATGATCATTTAAAATAAACTTATTCTCTTTTTTGCTGTCCCCTGTTCTAATACCACTTCAGGTCATATGATTATGAAAATATTACACTAATGTGCTATGGATGAGGAAGTTGAATTGGTAGGAAGGAAATATATCTGTATTTGCGTAGAGGAAGAGTTAAAAACCATTTAGTAAAGTCACCTTCATTATGCAAGATTCGAACCACAATATTCCCGCATTTGGCAGTATAGCCTATTGAGTGAGTGATGCCTTAGAACATTCGGCCACCGAAGCGGGATTAATTGTTCTTATAATTTAGTTGAAATTCTCTAATTGCTAAAAATTTTATTTCAAGATTACTGAATGCATTGACTTAAAGAGTTTTTACATAGACACCATTTATTTTATTCCCAACCCAAACCATTACTTCGGCACTCTCAACGGAAAGTACGTCTACATTATTATGTAGACTAAAAGGTATATAGCGTTAGAAGAGAAAAAAAAGAGAACTTAAAAATGAAATGTCTCACTGCTAAGTACATTTTTTTTAATGTGCATTTTAGAAAGTGTTACGAAAATCATGTCTAACATTAACATTGAAACTATTTACTTCAATATATACATTAAAAATTTTTTTAAAGAGATTAGGAAGGATCGTAGAGTTTTTTATGTGGCTTTATGTTTCTCTCTATAAGAGCACTAAGCAAAATAATTATAGCATAAATAGTTAAAACCCTATTTAATTTTTTATTTAAATATGCACACATTAAAAAATGTACTTCTTAAGTAAAAAATTGTATCAAATAGAAATATAGAAAAATTAACTCAATTAAGAAAGTTTTTGCCTAACAAAGTAATAATCCTCATTATTCAGCTTAACAAATAATGCAATAAATAAAAATTTTAAAAAAATCATATAGTTAATATTAAAAATCATAGCAAACATTTCCATCGTGATATTCTTTAATAAAGTATTATTAGTTATGAAATCCCGGACAGCTTTTACGAGGAACCTGGGTTTCAATTAGCTGAAAACCGACACCTGTACAATGAAATCTAACCTGTAACTGATGGCTTAGCGCATCATTGCTCTCCAACTGAGCTATCCTGAGCTACCATGCACTATCGCACACTGCTCAACCCCATTGAAAACTTCAGCCACCGTTAACTGCCATTTTATCATCTTGGTTCTCCACTTAATAAATCCATTCTACAATCTACTCTACAATACGTTATCCACTATGGCCAAAGATATTACATTAAATTTTCAGTTGGAATAATTGTGTATTTTAATTCATCTCATTTAATGTGGTATATAGCCCCAACTGAAAGTAAGGTGTGGTGATATATATATATATATATATATATATATGTATACAGGTGATCCTTGTCCATCCGGCCTAACTGGGACTTGGTGTCTCCGGATTAACCAAAGTCCTGATAGTTAATAAAATTATAGGAAAAATGCATTCATTAATATACCATATTACTACAACTCACAACTAATTTTCAAAACAACAATTTAAAAGACATTTGAAATATGTTACAACCGCTCCGAATAAGTTATGATATAATGTACAGTAGACCTGTTGTACCACTGATTAAAGTACAGTTTTAATTCATTACAACCCGCCTCGTTGGCGTAGTTGGCTAACGCGCTAGTCGTGTTGAGCTCGACTGCTGAGGACGGGGAGATCGAGGTTCGAATACTCGGTCGGGTGAACTGGGGGTGGTTTTTCCTAAATGGTTTTCCACGCAAATTCGGGTTCATTTCCTCTAATTCAACCTTCACAATTCCTAATCCATTAGCGTAATTAGTACTTAAAGCGTATAACCCGAACGGGTAATAAGACGTGGTGCTAAATATAATAATATATAGTTCATTACAGTACTTTACTCACACTGCGACTCTAGTATTGTAATTAATTAAAGTGTTTGAGAGGAGTTAAAAAAAATGTATATATATATCGCTTACTCGTCCCATAATAATGTGTTATAAAAATTATTATTTGTCCCATAATAATTTGTTATAAAAAATTAATCAATATGAAATTTAATTCCGGATAAACCGGATATCCGGATCAATGAGGGTTGGATAGACCAAGTTCCGCTGTATTGTACATATATAATTTGGTTTAATTCAATAAATATTAGTATGAAGATTTGAGAAACCGTTTAAAATAATATATGTGTGCTAGTATATGTAGGGTGCCAAAACTGTTGAATTGTGTGTGTATGAGTTCATATCCATCGGAAATCTTTATTGGATAGTCATATTAATAAGTAACACTTGTGAATTAAATAGGGTAAGATCATTATTCACAAGAGAGCTACCAAACACACACAGAGAGAAAGAAATATCTATATGTTTTGGCTTAGTCAGAGCCAGATAAATGATACCTTTATGATTAAAACTCTCAATTTTAATATTCAGTAACTACAAGGTTTATACTCTGTACGCATGTGAAAGTAACAATTTTTTTTAAATGCAGAAATAAAATAAAATGTTTAGCTTCTGTTCGTCATATATTAATACAATCTGAAACTAAACCGAGGCTCACGAGTGTTTAGTCCCTTGCCGAACAGTTACAAAGATTAAACTTCACACACTGACTAATTAAGTGTTGTATTTACCCCAAAATACTTAATAGTGATTTTTTTCAAGCAAGCTTTTGTTTTGAAAAATCTAACATCTACATCAAATATACATAAAAACCACAGGGAGCATGATTTGAAATTGCACCTTTTAAGACCAATCTAACGTGTATTTAGAATATAAGTGCTATCAAACCATAAAACTCAACTCAAAAAAGAAGTAAGATTACATTAATAATATCAAATTTTTAATAGTTATTAGAAATAATGTAACCATTTTAACCAATTTTAGCAATGATTCTACAAGTAATTTGCATTAAGCCATTGGTATTTTTTTAATGTTTTATACTTTATTTTGTTAAATTATGCAGAACAATGAAAATGTATTAGTAAGTAACCATTGAATTTGTCAAATCACATAATTACTAATTTTGTTTTCGATAAAAGAAAGTTTTCCAAATTTTAAAAACCTTCCGTCTTCTTTAGTCACATGTGTTAAGTTTTAGTATTCTAAATCTCTGGGTTTTGTTGTTGTAACATACATACAAACATAAAAATTTGCTTTAAATTTTATGTATATGATAAAGTTAGAAAGACACTGTGAGGGTTGGTTGTACACCTATCATACTTATTTTTCTATCGCCGGATTTCCAATCAGCTTGATTCTAGATTTTAAAAAACTGGGTCACAACAAAGCTAATTAGAGATCAAAATCTCCGATAACCTGACCATAGATATGATCAACTAATCAATCTGATTGTGAAATGACATAAACATATGCATAACATTGACTATGGCGTACTGTAAACTTTATGTTATCGCTCTGGTAGCCTAGGCTGCATTATATTTATAAATCTAATTCAGTGAATTGCAATTTCGTGCAAGTTCCTTAGTAAAAAGTTTTAAACAATTTTGTAGAGATATTAATAAATATATACATTAAAACTCACTCTGTCCAAACCCCAATCTAAATTATATTTATCTATGATTAAAGAAAAGCTAACTT
Organism: Timema poppense; assembly: GCA_902141375.1. Classification (NCBI taxonomy): domain Eukaryota; kingdom Metazoa; phylum Arthropoda; class Insecta; order Phasmatodea; family Timematidae; genus Timema; species Timema poppense. The sequence goes on from CABFOV010000115.1 coordinate 86,127, forward strand.
CTTTCCTGTACCTGCTTTGGATCTCAACTTGTTCCTTAACTTCATTGTATAGTTGAATAACTTTATCTGAAATGACCATAATTGACACCACTATCATATAAAATAAGTCAAACTCATAATACATTTATAAAACACATAATTTAATTGTATTAAGAATTAAAATAAGAATGCTAAAAAGTATTCAATTATCAAAATGTATAGGTTATGTTTCCCATCAGCATGATGATAGAAGAATCAAAAGGTTGATGGGGTATTTTGGCTGGTTAACTTGATCATAAATCTGATCAACAATCACCTTCTAATTGTTAAGGGTGCAATGGAAAATGAGGTCTGGGATACAAATTAGAGATCAACTTACATCTGAGCTATCATAAAGCTGCTGATTATTATTTATGCAATAAATTAGTATATTTTATAAATATATATATATATATTCTTAGTATTTACCTCTTTAAAACGTTTAATGCCACCTTGCCATTTGAATCCGGAGGCACGGTAAGTAAACGATTATTTCTTCTGCTTGAGGGGTAATATGCCCACTTGTTTTTTCATGTAAAAGCGAGGCTACACAACCCTTCAAACTCCCGCCCCCATAACCACCCAATGTTCTCCCTCTTCCCTCCAACCTCTACCCCTTACCGAACGCTCGGCAATGCTCGACGAAGCAAGAAATTGTCCTCTCTCGTTGCAAGAGAACAGGTCTTACCAGGTTAGCCCAGTTTGGTTTGGTCTAGATTATAAAGGAGGCGTTCATGACCCGTTACTGAACGACCAAGATTCACACGCTTCATGGGGATGAAACCCCTAAAAAATGCAGAGGGAAATATGATAAGAGCCTATTCCCCAAGGTAAAAGTAAATGCATTATGTGTATTTATGGTTCAGAGGCGGTAACAGTTGAAAGAAAATTATAACATGTGGAATTATTGGTTCTATTCCAAATTGGGGCGTAAAAGAATCAGATAAATTGTTTTTAGGCTATGTGTGTGTGTGTGTGTGTGTGTGTGCACGCGCGCGCGCATTTTCATCGCGTCTTACAACCTGTCTGACCAGTCCACTCAGTTACACTAATAGAGTAGGGATAATGAAGGTAAGACTTTTGGGAAAATGTACACACATTTGTGTGGAAGGAGACCGAATACTACCAGGTCTAGATTTGAACCTCGACGTTCTCGATCTGAGAAATACATACAATACTAATGGAGGTCACATGAGCAAGGAGGGTGATCCACCCAGTTTGGCACGTGTATTAATTATGGAGTCAGTCTCGTCTTGTCTTGTTTACCGGTGAATATGTAAGGTTGGGTTTTGAATCACGGACGTATGTACTGGGGGTGTCTTTTTTAAATATATAATTGGTTTACCACTCTCCCTTTACCATAGTGTGAATAATTTCCCTCTGAATAATCCTACTATCCTCATTCCTACCCCATTAGTGTAAATGTTCGGGTAAATCGGACGGATTATTAAGACAATTGAGGGTTATTTTAGGAGCTTTTAAGCTTCAAAACCGCCATTCTCATTAGAAAAACTGCAGTGTGTTGATTTGTTCCATCAATTAGACAGCGTCTTTAAAATTTTGATCTCAAGATAGGTCATACATTTCGAACCAGACTTCTCACCATAGTTCTATTTTCTATATTCTTCACTTAAAGACAGTATAATTTAGATGTTTAAAAATAATTTAAAATACACTTAAAACAAACATGTAAATAAAAGAGCTGAAACGATTTCATTCCATTTTCTTGTATGTTAATTTAAGATTTAAAAAAATCATAACAGTATGAGACTTCTAATTTTGGCGTAATCGTGTAAGCATCTAATTTCCCGGCCAACCTGAAGTTAGATAAGATCTTAAGTCTAAGCCATTTAACTTTCTTTTGAAAACTTCACCAAATACTTTATCCCTTAAAGCAATCTGTTCAAAATGCATTCAAAAGGGGGTTTTTATTCAAATAAATTATTTTAAGTTTAAAAAGCTCATAAAACATAGTGGTTTATTAAACATTATAGAATCTGTCTAATTATATGAAATTGCTTGGATTCTCATGTAAACTTGCAAATAAGTGAACACAAAAAATTATATGAAAGTGTTGAAATTATTTATTTACATTCATGCGGTGCACTCAGAAATCAATTTTTGGTAGCCTGTATCAAAGTTATAATTCTTTATTCATGAATATTGATAATCTAATTCAAGTAAGGTTTATGAAGCTGTGTGTATAAATAAGTAGGTAATTATTTGAACCGTCCGTACACGTATCGACCTAAAAAGACCGTTAGCTTCCCTTGAATATTACTCACAGTAATGTAGTAAACAATCTGGTTGTTTTAACCCAACTCACTTAGCTAGAGGACGGTCGCAAACAACTATGGAAGATGATCGCAAAATAAGCTTTATCGACATGGGATTAAACTGTGAAGAACAAGACTTAAAAGACAATGGCTAAGTTATAAGTCGCCTAATCTAGGAAGCACTAGACATAATCCGTAAAAGTTATTGATCCCAGAGACGTTCGCGAAAGATATGGTGGAGACTTAAGATGGTTGCGGTCGATGCACAAGTATTATCAACTTTTATTCAAAGAGATTTACGAAACAAAGTTGAGTATTGAGTAGATTTAGACGACTGTGCTTAATATGTTAGGTTTACAGTAAAATGTGTTAACCAAATGTTCTTTCTTTAAGGAATACCAACAACCGCAGTTTTACATTATTATATTTTAATCGTTAAATTATTTGAATATTGTTACCATGTAATTAAAAAATTACAACCACATGTCACTGATAAAATATTTACTATGTATTTATAACGGCGTTTGTAATCCGGCCAGATGTGTTAAGGGTATTTTTCCTATATATATTTTTCTACTCTCCTTAGATAATTAGGGTAGATTTTCACAAAATTTTACCTTCCTCATTTATACCAAGTTATAGTCATTAAAATGCATATAACCTGGACAGATAGTAAAACGTGATTAGAAAAAATGGCACATATACGGATACACATAATCAGATTTAATTATTCCATAAAAAAGGAAATATCCAATTTATTAAAATAACATTTTTTTATATATTAAAATAGTTTATAAATTAATTTTATAATGGATAAATAGTTGTGTGTATATCTATGTGGTATTAACACCCTTTTGATTAAGTTACTTATAACCCATTTCACACTTTGGGTCAAAAATAACAGGGGTTCCCTAAGCCCCTTTATTCGGCAAACTAAAAGGAACTTTGGTGATAAAAGTGTCTTAACTTTGAGTGTGTCGGTATAAGGACTCTTGTCTTCTTGAAGTAATCACTAGAATCTCAAACCAACAAGAATACAGTCCTCTCGAAACCTCGGCAAGATGACCCTTATATGAAGAGCAAACTAACAAACTTAGAAGACAAGTTTGGCGGCTGAGATCCAAGCAAACATATTCTAGAAAGAGCAGAATCATCGTCTGTCTCTCTCTCCCTCTTTCTCTCTTGCACTCGCTCACTATATATCTTTACATGAGAGTGAACTGGGAAAGATAATTATGTATTTTAAAAAAATCTAGCACCGCGTCTTACTAACCGTTTGGGCTCTACGCTTGTTTACTAATTACGTTAATGGGGAAGGTTTAATTTAGAGGAAGTGAGTCCGCAATTGCGTGGAGGGAGAGTGGAAACCATTTAGGAAAACCACCCCGGCTCACCTGAGGGAGATTTGAATCTTGATCTCCCCGTCCTCGGCAGTCTAGATCAACATGAAACTAGTGCGTTATCTAACACGCCACCTAGGTGAGTTATATATTTCATATTATAACATTTTGGTGCTATTAATGGTTCATCTCTTAGCGTCCGATTTTTTTTAGTTTTAAATTTTATATATTTGTTTAAAATTTCCGCTATTAGGGCTTATGTATTCATTTAACAAATAAAATATTGCACAGTGTGTTAAGATATGGTCAGAAAATTTAGGAACAACTAATGATAAATTTTTACATATCGTGCTCGAACCGAATTAAGAGATTTTAACATTTTCTTTCCCGATCTTGTTTCGATTGTTAGGTTTCGTTGTCGTTCTTGTCTTGAACGATAAAAATCAATCTCGCACACCCCTAATTAATGCCCTTTTACACTTTATATCTTCTTTTATCTTTAACATACTCTTTAAAAAAACTAGATTTAATTCTTATCCGTTTTAACTTATCCTAAAATATTTCTTTCGGGTATAGCCAGGAACTTTATGTAAAAAGGTGTAAAAAGTGAAAAAATATGATAAGTAAATTGAATAAAATTAAAAAAAGAATAAAAGTAAAAAGTGCAAAAAAGTAAAAATATCAAAAAGAGTAAAAAGTGCAAAAAGGGTAAACACGGAAAAAGGGGGTAACTTAAAAGTGGTAAAAAACCTAATAAAATTTATTATACATACTTTTGACCCTTTTTGTCACTTTTACCATTTTTACCCTCTTAACCCTAAAATAATAGATTTTTCCTCCTTGCTGCTCTTTATATTATTTTAATCCCTTCTAAACATTCTACTCATTTTATTTAGTACCCGTTTTATAAAATAAATTAGATTACTCTCTACCCTTTTTGCACTTTTTAACATTTTCACTATTTTTTCTTTAAAATAATTTTCCCTTGCAAAGATGCCCTTCATGCTAGTATATACCTATATAAATATGAAAGCCTTGACTCACGCATTCATTCATTGATTAATCACCTTATATCTTGAACCTCTCTACCTGGAATTTTGAAATATGGCAGGAATGTTCCTTTCTAGTATCCGATAAGAAGGGGTTTTGTGAAATTCAAACCCTAAAGGAGTGAGATTGGGGTTGTAACATTTTTAAACGAATAACCGTATCTTCCAAACCGATTAAGCTGGAAAGATGAAACTTGTTAAGTATGTTCTTTTAGGTAGCGCGTCAGAGTATTTTGTGATTTTTCAAATATAACCACTAAGGCCATGAAGCAATGTATTTTTTCGCGTATCTTCCAAACCACTTGAGCTGTATAAATACAATTGTGTAAGGTTCTTTTCAGGTAACTGGCCAGAAATATTTTGGTTTTTTTTTTAAATTCAAGCCCTAATAGAGTGAAATGGAAAGGGGTTATCGTTGAATAGTTTAAAAATGTCAAGATATACGAGACCCACCCGGTAAAAATGGTTGAAATTCACATACCCCTTGAATCTATTAAGAGTGGTCATTGTCTGGAGTTTTTTAATCAGAAGTCTCTAAAAGATATTTAGAGTGGATCACCCATAGAATTTTTTTTAATTCGATGCTTCTATAATTTATTTAAAGTGATCATCACCTGGATATTTTAAATTAGATTCCTATTGAAGTTATTTAAAGTTGTTAATTTATTGTAACTAAAGTTAAATGCATCCTTCTCCCACCAAGTAATTATTTCTTACATTATCTGTGTCATTTAAAAATATATTCGAAGCAATATTAATGGATGAGGGGGGCATTGCTCATCTGCCCTCGCTGTAGGTACGCCTATGTTAGCAATATGTATTTAGTTTTTGTATACTGTTCACCGAATTAGTAATGTTAGATAACCAACCAAAGGTTCGAATTATAATGTGACTTGCAATAAAGGACCATTACAACTTAATTGTTTTAAGAAATATATCAAGTGATGCCCTTAGTAAGAATAAGTTGAATGTGATCGAGTTTATGAAGTATTACAATAATTATTTTAATTTAATGCAAAAAAAATACAAAGATATATTGAACTTTTTTCACTAACATATATCAGTGATGCCCATTCTTTTTTTCGTAAGATCTACTTCTTAAATGCAAGAGCCTAACTGCAATTTGCTTTTAAAATAAATATCAGTGTTAAAAATATAAAAATAAATTACAACCTTTCTTCCACTACAATCCCTTGGAATGTTATCGTAACAGAATATTTTGATGGAAAATAATAGTAAAACTATTGTCAAGATGATAAATATCCATATTATTCATGTAACTTTGATCCGACACATTAGCTCAGTTGGTAGTGTGTCTGTCTACTGAGCTAAGGGTCCAGAGGTCGATAACCGGCATGATCGAATTATTTATCATTGATGAAATGTGGGCTTACACTTTTACAGTGATCAATTAACGGTCGGAGACTGGATCTTGTACCTGTCCTAGTGTTAAGTTTTATTATAAGACAAGAAGCTACGACAGGCCTGACCAGCCGGTATAGGAATATATATGGCTAGAATAAAAAACTGACCAAGGCCACAGGTGGGGAGTACTAATGGATGTAAAATGCATGGTGTTTAATAAAATAAAGTAGTAATAGATTTATTAATACACCAAAGTAATATCACAGTGAAAAACAAATCAATGATTAATATTGTTTATTAAATGTAAATAATAAAAAGTTATATATATATATATATATATATATATATATATATATTAATTTTAATAGTAACATCATCTTATCATAATATTTTAAGTTGTGCAAGCCGTTATTTTTTCCCAAATTTATCTCTTTATTTGAGTATTTAATTTTTTTTTAATTTGTAACATATTAACTGGATGTTTGACTTTATGGGCACAACTGTTATATATTAGTAAAGTTGGATATTTTCGCGTGTACAAAGTTAAAGCCTTAGCCCAAGTGCCCCCTTATAAAAGTGATTGACCGTTAGCTCATAAAATAAATGTCACATCTAAGAAAAAACACACCTACAAAATTAATGCATGTAAAAGAGCTTCCTTTATTTAAACAAGGGGTATTTTTACCGCTCTTTCCAAAGAACTGGATAGAAATTCCAAAGTGTATAGAGAATTAGATTGAGAGCACATATTAAGGGGTGTTTTTCAATGTTAAATTGTATGGTGATTGGCCAGGTTAGTCTTAGTTCTCTCTAGATATTTCAAATAAGAAAAGCGATTTATTAAGAAATGGACTTTCATGTTGGTCTCATTTTTTCAACTAGTAGTTATTAAAGGAAGTTTCAAATGCTGTTATAAAGTGATATAACCAGCGGTAGTGGTTAACCATCAGACCATCATGGATGGCCGCAGGGATATTATAGAATGCTAATAATGCTAATATCCAAGAGAACTTGGTTCTATCCTAGAGAAACTAAATTGAAGTAACCTAAATAATATGGCAAATATTTTTAAAATTCTAATATGTGTACAATTAATCTGGAAATATGAAAGGTTTATGACGTTTGGACACTATAGAACTTACTTTCTAAAAACTATTGTTAGTTAAGTTTAGTTTTTAATCTGAAATCATTGTTTGGCGTACTGTGATAGTTCAAATAATTGTAAGCTAATTTGGTTTCAATATATGTTTAAAATTAAAATATTTCTAATTGAGTGTGCTATTATAAAATATTTATGTGTCGTGTGATTATTATAATATCGTATCTGCAAAACCGACGGTTAAACAAGGAAATATAAAGTAAGACTTGTGTATCTATAATTTCAGTCTCCCCTCCTTCATAATGTTAGTTACGCCACTTAGTGTGTCGAGTATGGGTGATGGCAGGTGTGTACACAACAATTTATTGAGCAACATTAAGAATTAATATTTCTTGGTAGACCGAAACGTCGATGATGGGATGATGTGAAAATTTATTTGAAGGAGGCTGTGTGTCAGGTTAGGGATTGGGTGGAGTGGAATTGTCTCAGGATAGAGTTTAATAACAAGCCTACTTTCTGTCGGCCATGAAATTTCAAGTTATTTAAGGTCAGAAAGTTAACTAGGGTGTTAGTGTTGAAGAATGTAGAATTAAGAGGGAATATACCCAAACTTTTGTGAAAGGAAATTGGGAAGCCATTTAGTAAAAAGCACCCTTAGTACAGCCAGCCGGGATTTGAGCCCCAGTCTTCCTTTCACCAGCCAACTAGAATAAATAGGCTTATCATTATAGTTTTCTAGCATAATAATCAAATAAATTTGACCTAAGGTTTGTTTATAGTTTTTCAGAAGTTGAATGTCAACAAAATCATTTTCAAAATAGTTTAGTTTCACAAACAAAGATCGAATAAAAACCATAGTTTTCTTGACTTTTTTTATAATTTCGGGTTTTGCTTACTTTTATGTCAGATTCGTAAGGATTAACCAGGCTAGGTTGAACATAACTTAAGCTTTCATAGCTATCAAGAGATTGGTTACGTATACACCAATAATAATTTATCACTTTGAAAACGCCCATGACATCCTCTGTAAAATATGTATTTGAAAAAAGTAATTGTCTTAGTGGGAAACTTTGAACATACAAGAGAAAATATATCAATGATGAATCTTTCATACAATAAGAACATAAGAATTGACATTTTTCCAATTATATTCTTGTCAAAAAAATCCATTATTTACATTTTATCCATTAAATCACAACACCACATACTCCCTGAAAACCATTCTAAAACTCGTCGTTTTATTTTAAAATGACTTGTTTGTCAATGTGATACAAAATAAGAATAAAATAAAAAACATTGTTGCATATTGGGAATAAAGAAAATGAAAAATTTCAACAAACGCTACTTTATTTGGTTTTGATTTCGTAGCAAATGACATTCTATTTTATGATTATTTTCTCCCCGTGGGGCATCGTCTATAAATGGAGCAAGTAAACATATATTAATGTAGTTAATAAAATTGCCGTGTTGCTATATTACGAGTTTTAAAGCAACAAATCAAGGACGTTATTTAAACGCTCACTGATGGAATCGATCAATGAATGTCAATTCAAAATACTTTTTGTAGCTTAATATCATTTCCTCGGAACTGTTTTACTGAGATTATTTATTCTCTTTTATAAAATTCTTAAATTTTTCAATGTTGAACTAGTATTTATTTGCACAATGTCTTATTACCCGTTTGGCTTGTACACATTTAATTAACCTAACTACCCGCTTCGGAGGCCGCATGGTCTAAGAGGTTACACTCGCAATAGACTGGACTGCTGATTACGATGTTCAAATCCTGGTCGTGTGTACTGAAAGTGTTTTACCAAATATGTTTACACTATTCCTCCATGCAAATGCTGGCATACTTTCTACAAATTAAACTTGACTCATCCCTACCTCACCAAAATAGTGCATATGCATTTAACCCAAACAGGCTGTAAGACGCAGGGCTAGAAAAAATTTATTAGGGATCGGGAAGGTAGAATTTAGTAGAATTGTACTCATATTTTTCTGAATAGAAAGTGAGAAACTATGTAGTAAAAGCGCACTCACTACATCCAGTTGAGATTTGAACACCATCCTGACATTTAATTCAAGTGAACATCGTTGCATGTCCAGGATTAGTTAAGCAATAATATCATTTAATATAATATATGAAACAATGTGTATGTACGGAGGCGTAAAAATGTTTCCGTGCGAATATAAAACATTGTAATAAAATTGATTGCAAGTATCCGTTTAGAACTGTCAGTATTGTATTCCTATTTATTTTTAATATATAGTTTCATATATTGGGAGTACGTTTACATTTCTATTTCATTTTCTTCTTTCACACTACTGTACTTCTATATCAAACTTATTTTTAAAAAAATCTTTTTAAGTTTTAAATAAAAAATATATAAATATAACTGTATTTTATGTTCAAAAGTAAATATGACGTTGTGTCCTTTATCTCAAATAAGAAAATACGTGTTATTATAATATGTGTTCTATGTTAAAACCACTATAAACCCTGTAGCATAATGAATATTAAGTTATATTTGCCAAGGGAAGGTGTCATTATAATGGGGAGGATCACAACAAAAGTACTATTTCAGAATCATCTCATGAATTCTAAGCACATTTCCCGACTACTCATTCGTCCATCACATCGTTTAACAACAGATATTGCACACCCATAACACTACGACTTAGCGCTGTTTCTTTAATTGTGCTCTATTCTTACTAAGTACATTCTTGCCGATGTGCGTTGGATGAAGTTATCTAAACATGTGTGTCACCCTGGCCACCCAACTTTTAGCCACCCGGTTTTTGAAAACACCCATCGTTTGTGCTACGTTAGTGCTGGTTAGCACTAACCAGCACTAACGAACCAGCACTAACGTAGCACAAACGATGGGTGTTTTCAAAAACCGGGTGGCTAAAAGTCGGGTGGCCAGGGTGACACACATATCTAAACTGCTTGAATTTATTTCGTAACCAGCAAAAAAAAAAGTACGGTGCACCGCACAGACTTTCTCCAACATATTTCTTAAAATAGACATTGGCTAAAAGCTCATAAGATTTGTTAAACTAAATAACAGGTCTATACATTGTTGTATAAATACAACATCAAAGATAATACATTAAATAATATACACTGTTACCTACCTGCGCTATAGAATTAGGAACTAGGAAAACTGTTAGAGAAAAATTGAGAAAAAGAGAAATATCTTTGTCCGTCAGAAGAATCAAATCCATTTTCTTAGACCTTAGTTAAGAAGTACATATATTTTTTCCGATAGATTAGAAACTGTAAGTTTTATCAAATATTTATTTCAAATAAAAGATTTTTTATCTTTGATCGAAAATCAATACTTTCCCTTTTTGCCCTTCAGTAAACTACCCTTAATTCTACGGTTGGATATCTCATTACAAAAAAAAACCTCGGGGTGACCTAATGAAAACCTCAGATACCAAGTTTTAGCCCAATCGATAAAATAGTTTCGGCTCTAGCCCGAGTTACAGACAGACAGAAATACATCATTGCGATTTTTTTTTTTCTGGGGGTCATGAAATGTCGAAATTCATCAAAATCGATTTTTGTTGACGATCACAATATTTTATCTCCGAGATGTCGAAAGAAAGTAAAAATCTGAAAAAACAAACTGATATCTACATATCAATAAAATTTGAATTCTACTGATATTCATACTGATTTCTAAAAATTTTAAAGAAGTTTGTCCTGTGTATTTTTCCGTTGGTCTATCTACAAGTATACCCCAATTTTTTTATGATTGGATGGACATATCTGACAGAAAAAGTTATAGGATCTACTTTCACTTATTCATAAGTAAATTCATGTGATCTGCAGATATCACGTTTGATAGATATTATATTAATACTTATAAAATAACACTAATAATATAGTAAAACACTATCAATACTGAAAAAAATATATATATGCATTTGTATTCAATTTGCCTTTCATAAGAAAACTAAGGTACACGTAAACACTCTAAAGTTTGAAAATCGCAAATAATTGATCGCTATATTGTTTTATTCCCTTAGTATTTTACTATAATACAACTCTATTAAAATTCATTAATGACATGGTCTCTTGGTTGTCTTAAACAATTTTTTAGCAAGTGTATTTTTTAAATCATTTATATTTAATCCTTGTGTGGTTTTAAGTAAAAAATTTATTATTTTTAATTTCTATGCACACGCAATCATTTCAGAGAGCTTTTATTTATTTTTTATTTACGTCGATTGTTTCACAACAACAAAATTCTCGTCGAGCTATAAATTTACTTCATTAACTTTAAGTTGATTGAGTTATACTTTTTGGGCGAAAAATGTATCCCAATGTTTGTTTTATTTTTTTTTTTAAATCTAATCTCCAAAATATCTCATTTCTGGTCAAGTTAGAATTCCTACATAAATTAGTTGACCAACATAAAAGCATTTGTATAATTATAGCTACTACAAAGAGTTATTCAGATCTCCAGGTAAGAAAATAAATTATAGAGGATATAGGGGGTGACAAGACAAGTATTTCCACGCAGTGCACTTGGGGTTAGTGACACCAATTGGCACCGCTACGAGACGTCAAATTTTGTGCTGAATGCAATTGAGAGGTAGACAATTCATCAATCTTCAGCACATTACAAGTGTAGTGTGATGTAAATAATTATTAAAAGTAACATCCATTGAATTGCCTTACAACAGGTACCCATAAGAAAATAGCTGGTTCTTTCAAAGATATGGTTGTTGGCCCTGACAAGGGCCGATATTGAGAGCTAATAGGCACCAATGCTGAGGAAGTGGATTCACTTTTAATTGTGAGCTATGGACTGGCAGCAGAACGTTTGTATGACGAGAGATGTTCTTAATATACAGAAACTTTTGAAAGTGGCGACCACTGTGTTTATACATAAGTTGCAACGGCAGATCACGTGTGTTTCAAGATAGGTAGTGATGGAGATGCCTGAGTTAGTTTGCGTAGCATGCTACATGTGTGGCTTACCCCTTCAGTGTATTCAGCGCCAACCATTTGGCGTCACCAACACCAAGTTTCATACAGGGAAATACTTGTCTTGTCACCCCTACAACCTGTATAATTTTACCTGGAGATCTGAATAACCATGTATACAACCCAAATTTTGTGGTCGCATGGTCCAAGGCATCACTCTCACAAGATACTTGAGTGCCAGTGACGGGGACAACTGGGTTCAAATCTCGGTCGGGTGTAGGCCTACCGAATATGGTTTTTTACTCTGTCTCCACACAAATGAGAATACATTTGCTCTAAATTAAACCTTATTAACCCCTAGGAATTAGTTAGATATGAAGATAGATGGATGAATAGATTGATTGAGAGATTGATTGATTGATTGATTGATAGATAGACGGAGAGAAAGTCCGACACTATGGATTGTACCAATATCTATTAAAATCAAAATTGAAAATATTTTTATTAATATTTCCATTTTAATTCAATTTACTTGCAATCTATTTTTTCATGTAACTAATGTAAAACTAAAATTATTGTCAAAGTGCTTGGATTTTCAAACAATAGTCTTAAAAAAAACTGCGAATTTTTTGTAGTACCGCGTCTTGCTACCCGTTAGGACTATGCTTATGAAATGCTTATGCTTGTTACGCTTATGTACTAATTACGATAGTGGTTTTAAGGATTAGGAAGACTATATTTTAAAGAATTATACCCACATTTGCGTGGAGAGAGAGTGGAAAATTAACCCTCAGTACACTCGACCGAGGTTCGAACCCCAATATCCTCGTCATCAGTGGTCTAGTCCACTTCGAGAGTGACCATTCAGCCACTGAGGCCGGTTTCTAATATTTACAAATATAGAAAATTTCAATATCAACTGAACATGTAAGAAGAAGCCACTATGATAAACTCATAGCGTTAATGGGAGAACTCATCTAATTTTAATTAGCATGTTTAAACACGTCCATACTAATGGCTTAATCTAGATAGAAGGGATGAATAAGGTACTTTGGATTAAATGTACCTGCATTATTTTAGAGGGGATAAGGAATCGATAGTGATAAACTCCATATAAAACAGCACATCTAGTGATCTAAATCAGGACTTGAATCCCGACCTACTCATCAATGGTGACAAAGTACATTCTATCACCTCTATACCGAACGGGCATAGGTTTTATTAGTGGCGAAACAACCAAAGAAATAAAACTATGGTTTCCTTTAAATAAAGTTAAATCTATATTTCCAATAACATTTACCATCCTGTGCTCTGCATGATTGTTTATCATTGACTTCTGTTGTGTTGTGTTTTTTTTAATGGGATAATCTTCACGTTATCTTTAAAAATTATCCGTCCTTAGATATAGGACGAATCCATCCATACCACCACCCCCCCCCCCCCTTCTTAAATTTTTTATCTGCTTTGGCGGTGTTAGGCAGCCGGGGA
>CABFOV010000115.1:104425-124665 GCA_902141375.1 Timema poppense
GGGGGTACCCACCAAGGGTCCATTAATGTGTAGTTAAGCCTTTGTACATGTTACAAGCTAATGTTGGTAAAGCTAGTTTTACAATAGGGATTTTTAGTGCATCTCTAAGTTTATATTAAAATTATAATTATAAGTATCTGGCTGATGTAATATAGGAATGAATAGTAAAGAACACGATTTTTTATTTATGTTTTATACGTATATTTGTGTCCCCCCCCCCCTCTTCCTTTTGATGGCTCTAACAATTTTCAAGGGGGGTCCAGACATCTGACACTCAATTTTCTATGTCCATGGAAGAGAGGTTTAAAAATTATTTTTTTATGTAAATTGATAAGGTATTTCTATTAAGTTACCATTATTATTATTATTATTTGGATTTTGGTATTTTCCAACAAAAGTGATTACATGTCTTGACGTATGAATCTTTTAAAGAAAATCAAGTAGCCATTGTGAATATCAGACATTGTCCTCACCCCTCATAACTTGGGTTAAGTCAGACGCTGAGTAAATGATCTACATTTTACGGTGTGTCTGTCGATAGTTTTATATCCAGTTTTATACCCTCTTTGTGGGGGGATGGGGAAAGGGTGAGGGTTGAGAGGGCGGGGTATTACCACCAATTTCTTCTCCACCCCTCTTCCCATCAAAATGTGCCTTCCTCCAGTTTGTTTAACTACCCTCTGATATACTCTAGTTTGAAGCTGAAGGATGGTTCACGTCAAACTTCAAATAGGTTCTATTCGTATAACAATCTATTATTATTTTTAATTGCTTAAGGGAAATAGCCAAATATCTTTTGGTGGCATTCCATTTTCAAATATGTTCCATTTACGTAGAGTCAATCCTCTAAAAACTCTTCAAAAACATATTTGTTTACAAACTACCTCGCCCGACACTAATAAAGTTGCGCCCACACTCTTGGTAGTCATCACAATAGATTTTTTTTCATTACAACTTACTACCCGTGTGATTTATACACATGCATTAACTACCCTAATGAACTAAAAATGAGGAAGGTGACATTTTAGATTGACTGTACCCACATTCGCGTATATTGAGAGTGGGAAACCATTTTAGGGAAAAATACCCTTATTACACCCGACTGGGATTTTAACTTCAATCTTCCCACCACTAGCACCACATACTGAAGATGGGCATTACGGTTCGATTCCGGACGGGTGCACTCAGGTGGTTTTTCCCTAAATATTTTTCCGCTCTCACGCCACAAAAATAAGGATTCACCTCCTTTTAATTTAACCTTCTTGATGCCTAACGCATTAAAGTAATTAGTACATAAGCGTATAGCTCTAACGGGTAATAAGACGTGGTGCTAAAATAAATAAATAAAAATTGCGTGTTTGGGACAGTTTTGAGGAAAAAAAACACCCTTAGTACACTCTACTGGGATTTGAACCCCAATCCCGTCACCAGCAAATCAGTCTAATACGAGAAAGTCGAATGAAAACTGTTTCCTTCCCCTAGGTAAGAAATATTAAGAAAATCATACAACTGATTATTTGAGTTCAACCTAAAAATAAAGCAGCAGATTTCTGCAGAGTGTGGTCTTTGATAAAAGCCGGCAGAGTGTGGTCTTTG
Source organism: Timema poppense (assembly GCA_902141375.1). Taxonomy (NCBI): domain Eukaryota; kingdom Metazoa; phylum Arthropoda; class Insecta; order Phasmatodea; family Timematidae; genus Timema; species Timema poppense. Next base: position 106,022 of record CABFOV010000115.1, read on the forward strand.
ATAAAAGCCGCACTCTAGCCTTTCCCTTCCAAGAAACTTGACCCTTGTAACAACTAGCTCGCTCCCCCTTCACTCTTTCAGGACAAACTTGACAGATATGACAACACCGCAACTCTAGTTTGGTGTCGGCTAAACAGTCCAAATAATTCAATATATGGACGTTTCTAGGAGTTGCACTGATAGCGCTTCTCAAGATTTACAAGGTAGTACTCCCACTTAAGTAGTATTAGCATAGATTTCCAGGTGTAAGTGTATAAGTATAAGGATTTGGTTTTACTTTTGGTTCAAACAAGCTATATGTGCAAACACCTCGTATATTCTCACAATATATGTATACTTATATATATGATAGAACACCGGTTATCAGGACTAATTAGAACCTAGATTAGTCCGTATAATCGAAAATCCGGATAATTGATCTTATGCACACAAAAAAAGAGGATTTCACACTAGTAAACTTTATTGAAAATTTAATACTACTAAAAATCATATAACGTATGTAGGCCTACTAGTTTGTACTATATAACAACACTTCATGAAAACTGTTGCTGCGATACGAATCCATATAACTGGTGTCCGCCGTTCGGCTGTTGCCCGACTCAGAACATGTCTTGACAGTTACGCCAAGCCAGGCTGTCTGCGACAGGGCTGATTTGTTGTTTGAGTACCGAGTCATTGTCATGACTCTTAACCTCGCGAATGAACTTGTTTACCTGATGAAATGGAACCGATGAAATAAGAGTGTAGAATACTACACTTGTATGATTGTGTCTCCCGACTCAGGATGTCCACCTTGACAGAAACGCCAAGCTAGGTCACCTGTGAAAGGGATGAATGAACTGGTGTCCGGATATTCGGGGCTTTACTATATACTCCTATGTGTTTGTGTGTGTATTTGTGTGTGTAAATATATATATATATATTTATATATACATACATTAGCACAGCGTCCTACTATCTGTTCGGGTTATATTCATATATATTTGTTAAATTTAGCCTAGCTTTTTTTTACTAGTAGTTCTAAGAAAAGTCTTACGATTTATCTTTGGATTTAAAGTTGAAATCTCCTGTAATTTCTCCTTGTATTTCGAGTAGACATCTTACCTTGGTGATCTAGTTAAATGGAAAATAAATTAAAGCTAAGTATATTCAATAGTTCATTATATTCAAAGAGAATAATCATGGTTCACTTGGCTTAAACGTCTCTCACAAAAAAAATATATATAATTTAAATAACCTAGGTACTCGATAGATTGCTTGAAATTATAAATTAAAATCACTTGAGATGAGATATTAAATTGAAAACACGTTTTAACAGCCGCCATATTGAAACGGTTAGCTAGATCGAAAAACTATTTGCATACGTTGTTTGTATTAGGTTCAAAGAACGTTCCTGACATTTTTAGTTTAAATTGGTCCACGAATTTGATCTTTATCGCTACGCTCAGTCAGTTAACCTTTAACTAGTGAGGTGAAGTTTACAATCACAAGTGGTGAGGTGGGGTCTAGGGGACCCCAGACTTAATTCCTTTGTTATATATGCCCAAATTTTTTTTATAGGTCATTAACCTTTTAATACGTGTTCTTGCAACCCAATACCATAAGAAACTGGTTAAATTTAAAATAATATAAAATTAATAATAAATAATTGACACTAATAAATTTACTTTATATTTAATCTTTCTTCTACAATTTATTTAGTAACAATTGCCAAAACATGAATTATAAAATAATAAATGAATTTTGTGTCAGCTTACTATACCCATGAAAAAGGAAATTATGAATAAAATAGATTAGATTAATATTTTATGAAATATGCTCAATGACATCCAAGCAATAAATTTTTACGAAAGGCAAATTGAGGTTCCTCACAATTTTCTTTTTTTTAATATATACTGGTGTAAAAATGACAAAAATTGAATTAAAAAGAGAAAGCCTACAATATAGAAGAAATAGACATGTAAAGAAAGACAAATGATAAATACAACATATAAATACAATATAAAGAAAGAGAGGGAGAGAGAGAAAAAAAAGCACTCGATGCCTACACACAGTTTTTGCATATGGCATGCGAACATTCTCCACAAATATTTTGGTTGCACTTAACACAAAAATTTGCTGTCTTCCTGTCTTTGTTTCTGGGACAAGTGTAGCATCTCTTCTTCTTCGGTGGGCCCCCGTGTTGAACAGGATCTTCCGGTTTTATTCCTGATATTGCTTGGATTTTTTGACGAAGCTCACGGGGAAGTCTGAGATTTACTGCTCTTCTCTCCAAATGTTCCTTTATCAAAAAACAGCCGAGTTTTTTAATAAAACAAAAACGATTCATTTGACTCCGTTCCCGACTGTCAGAGTACAAAACATAGGCATTATTTGCGCTAATATCTAATAAAGCAAAGAATAATGCCAAAGTCCACCGCCGTGTTCTTCTATTGCAAGAATATATTGCACATTTTTTATCGAGGTTATCAACTCCTCCTTTGAAGGAATTGTAATCAATTATCATTTCCGGTTTACCTGAAACTTCGTCACACTTATCATCGTGATGGCAGGAGCTTAGAAGAATCACAGCCTTATTTTTCTTGGGGACGTAGGACACTAAAGTGGCTGCGTTAGTGAATCCGAATAAGCTGCTTCCAGGTGCTCTCCCCCGATTGGGTAAAAATTCTTTCGGAATTTCGGGTTTATTTTTCCTTAGAGTTCCAAGAACTGTTAGGCCTCTATTTTTTAGTTCATTTAGGAGTTCCATAGACATAAACCAATTGTCACATGTAACATTTCTGTTCGATTTTTCTATGGGTTTTACAAGACGGACAACTGACTGTGTGGGGATAGATAATTTTTTTTCTTCATGTGTTAGGCCAATGCTATCTGAATTTTTTCCTCCATATAAATACGCATTGAAAAGATATGAGTTCCGAGCATCTGTAAGGCATAAAACTTTCAAGCCATACTTTGCCGGCTTATTAGGCATGTACACGCGAAATTTGCATCTTCCGCGAAAGGGGACGAGCATTTCATCGACGCAGGCATTTTGGCTTATGCAATACATCCGCTGGGAATTGAGAAGAAATTCAGCCCACACTTCATTTACAGCTGCAGTTGGATCCTCTTGTTTCCGTGCTTCTCGAGTATTTTTATCATCGAATCTAATACACACCGTCAATATAAAAAATCTTTTCATTGACATGGTGCATCTAAAAATGTCCCTTCCGTGCCCGTCGTCCGAAAAAAGGGAACTCATGCTTTCTCTTCCGGATTTAGATATACTAGAAAGCAAAAGTAGACCTAGATAAGCCCGCATCTCAACCAGGTCTACATTGCGTAAGTCAGTACGGTTCGGGTCTTGGAAATTACTTCTATATGCTTCTAATTGAGTATTTGTGAAATTCACAATTTTTTCTAACATAGTATTGGGCATTAGAAGTTCCCACATCACTAGAGGATTTATATCTCCTGGAGATAGTGCTCTGGCTTCGTTCCGCAATCCTGGTAAATGACTCACTATATTATGGGCAGGTGCCCTACCTCTGTGTCTTGGTTTTTGTTTTCCCCAAACATACGGAATTCTGTTTTTACCTTTCCCTCTGTAAACATCACGAGGCACACTCTCACCATCCTCATCGGTAGATTCACTATCACTCACCTCACTCTGTTCCGAATCAGATTGATGATCACTCAGAACAAAATCTGCATCTCCACCATCATTGTCACTGTCTTCCAAATCAGAAATAGGCAACTCATCACCCAGTGGTCTGTTGAGCTCCTCCAAAATTAATCTAGCAAACTGTGGATCATCACTTCGAAAGATTACCCGTTCGCGCGACATTTATACCAGAATATTAGAAAAAACTATATTTGAAAAAATCCGAACACTAGCAGTGAGGTGGGGTCTGTGGGACCCCAAGACGTCTTTCCTGACCAAACACACGAAGGAAACTGACTGGAAAAGTGAGTTACAGTGAGAGCATGTTGAGACAGGAAATGTCAGGTGGGGACAAGATGTTAGCATGAGGGGAAGGGGATTCACAGAAATTTAAAGGGCTGCTGGGGTCTCCTAGACCCCACCTCACCATTTAAAGGTTAAAAGTCTTTATCAAAATGTTTCGTTTTCAATTTCAATTTGTTCTTTAAAATTGTAATAACATAATCTATTTGTGTATCTTTATGTTCACTATGGCAACTGATATATTTGTATTTGTTGAACTAATTAAAATGTTTGAATATCTCTTTGGGGTCATCTGCATGGTTACACTAACGTGGCAGTGATGTGTGAGATAAGATTTCAAAGGAAATGCACTCGTATTTGTGCGGAAAAAAGAAGTAACTAATTTAGTAAAAAATAAACAGCTCAATACACCCTGTTCTGATTCAAACCACGATCCTTTGTCAAATATAACCACTCTACGCCTTTATCCGCGTAACCACCGCTTCGCGCGTGTCTTAATTATGTGTTTACATTAGTGTACCAACTTTAGGCCCTTGGCGTTTTTACACAAAGCTATAATAACAAATTTCACAAGCGTTTCTCCATACCTAATATGTTTTTTACTAAGAAATCTATTGCCATTACAAACGACAGTGGTCAAAATAAAAGTTCTAAAATGAATAGATTTTTTATCTATGAAGAATTCGCTTTGCATGAATGTGCATAACCCGTTTATGTCAATAGGAAGAATTCATTTCACTAATATGTGTATGACACAGCTATTCCGCATCCGGACCGCAGATACATTTTTAAGGACCTTGACGAGATAGCGATAAACAAATTAAATGATACTATTTTGGCGGTGGGCGAGTAGTAGACATGGAAGACCGGCAATAATAAATAAGTAAAATAACTAAATGGAAAGAAAATCAAGTTTTTGAATTAGTATAGTCCTATAGGGCTTGAACTTGAGTCACTGTCGTGTGAGACTAACCTATGTCAGTCTGAAGCATCCGTTCCCTTGGAACCTGTGGGAATTACCTATGCCAGTAAGAATAATACATTGCTCTAGAACATGTGGGACTTATCTATGTCAGTACGAAGACTCCATTATTCTAATAAGTGTGGAATTCACTTATGTCAGTGCGAAGAATTCCTTGATCTAGTACGTGTGAGACTCACCTATGTCAGTCTGTAACATCTGTTTTCCTGAAGCACCCCTTTTCAATAGACATTGAATAAAGGTGACATACTAACAATGATCAATGAACAACTAATATATGCTCAAAGTAATAGATAACTGCTTGTTAATTGAGGATTTCCCCAAATGATAGAGATATCTCACAACTTGATTATTTAAATATGATTTATTCAATAAATAACACCAAAATCTCATGTCAGCAAACTGAGTACTAACCATATAAACTAATATAAGTTCTTTATATATATATATATATATATATATAGGCCTATATCTATCCTAGATAGCATCTAATATGTTACGGACTTTATATAATATAATTGGGTAAATAAGCGACAAATTGCGACAGCACTAATACTCATATATAATGCAATTTTACAAGAAAAAAGTTTACAACATCAACATTCAATCATAAAGTAGCGGAGATACGTGTGTCAATTCAGCATGTAAAGGATAATTTACATTCATCCTTGACACGTTCTCATTTTATTTACAAGATATTACTTGTGCACAAAATGAGTCCCCTAGTTAGATATGGGTTGTCGGGAAAAGACCGGCCAGCTTAACATGGGTGGAAATGATCCCCGTAAACAAATTATTTATGATGCGATGAATATATTCTACTCTAAAAATACTTTTAGAACACTTACTGAGAAAACTCATAAAAAATACACTTCCATATCTCCAAATAATATCCAGGAAAAGTAATTTAGATTTTACGTATTAAAAAATGGTGACACCCATATTCTCACAAATACATATAAATCACATAGACTAAATTAAATCTCACAACCATTTTAATGTGAAAGTTCACAAAGATAAGTTTTCTTATCTTAAAAAAAGTAAAAGTACTACCTATTACCAAAAGATCTACGTTTATTTTAAGAAATGCCCATCTTATAAGGAAAAGATTCATTTTAATCAATATTATTATCTGGGACAAGATCAAATTTTATCCAAATGCCATAAGGACAATTTGCTCGGTGGCTTAGTTAGCTAACGCACTAGTTTCGTGTTGAGCTAGACTGACGAGTACGGGGAGATCTAGGTTCTAAACTCGCTCGAATGAACTGGGAGTGTTTATTCCTAAACGGTTTTCCACTTTTCCTCCATGCAAAGGTAGGTTCTTTCCCTCTAAACTTAACCTTCCCAATTCCTAGCCCTTTAGCGTAATTAGTACTTAGGCGTATAGCCTGAACGGGGGGTAAGACGCGGTACTAAGAATTATTATTATTTATTTAATTATTTATTTTTAATATCCACCTAACCTTATGCCAAGTATTTTATTATCTACGTAATAAACATAATCAACGCGAAATCAGTAAAATCCTGGGTTTGGATCAAGGTGAAATCCTCTTACCTACAAACTAGAATAGAATAATTGGTAAAGTCGTCACTCTAGTGTTAGACTGGCCTGATAAAGATGGAAAGATCGGGGTTCAAATCCCGGTTGGGTTTACTGAAGATGTATTCAAAAATGACTTCCCATGCAAATACGGTTAGATTACCTCTAAAATACTTCCTTCCTCATCCCTAGTAATTATCATATATGCGTATAACCTGAAAAGGTAGTGAGACGCAGTGATAAAAATTAAACTTAAAAAAAGAATAATTAGTATCCCATTTTTTCAATGCATCTATCTGTGTCTCTTCCACACATGAGGGAGACTTTACGTATAAACTCAGCGTTCAACGTGCACGTACTCTACAAAATATGTTTACGTGACGACATCACCGTGGCTTAATGTGTTTTTATGGCATTTTTTCTGTGATGAGACCAAGAGCTATCCGTCCTTGATGTACTGTTAGCATCGCCACAGCTTTATGAGCTACTAACAAAAATATAGCACAACATGCGTGTCTTGTTTGTCTACCTTTGCAGTCACATAATTATAAATAAATATAGGTATGTATTTTATATATGTATATATTACTGTACACACATGTATTATAAATATATTAGGAGTGTGCGAAGCTTTGAAATGTCTAAGTCATGGTTGGGCAAACTGGGGCAAAATGTCACAAGAAACCCAGATTATACGAGAATGACAGTCCACTGGCTTGCCGATGTGAGTTCAAATACATTAACGTAGTACAGTTATGTCGGGTAAAGTTATTTCAACGCCGCTTACTTATTATACTACACCAGCCCTGGCGCAAACGACCGTGGGGTTAATTCCACCCCTAGACGGTGAAACATAGAATATTTGACAGGAAATTAATCGCTGGATGCGATAGTTTTGAATATAGAAAAGCGAGACCATAAACCACAAAGGATTGTCATGCTATAACTGACAATGACCCTCGAAGAGCAGTCGGCCGGATTTGAAGAGTTGACTTTCAGCGATGACGCCTTACTATAGATATTTTGGAAGATCGTCTCCCATATTATCATAAACATTTGGTTTACTTTACTGTCGATCGATAATCTTTTTCTTTTGTCTCGTGAGGGAATTATTTAAGCCAGTGGTTCTAAAAAAGAGCACCATGAAAATCCTCTAGAGAGCAGGTTATTAAATTGTGGGTCATGACACCTCTGTGGGCCACTAAAAGATATTGGGGCTCACAGCAAACATTTACAAACGTGAGTAAATTAAATATTTACTATATAATGGTTAAAATTATATTACACTACAAACTTTCATTCTATATTTGTTTAGTTTAAGGTAGACATAAACGTGGTCTGGTAAAATTACAGGAACACAATTTTTATCATTATTCGTTTAATTCACCAAAATAAATTAATGAATTCTATTGGTTGAAAATAGTAGTTGTTATAATTGGATTTAATGTGTCAAAATATGGAATCTTATCCATCTCCTAAATATTTTATGCTTCTTAAATGTTATTTGTAACAAAGAACTTCTCTAATTTTCTAATTTTTATCCACCTTGTAAAGTTTGAAATTTATAAAAAAATGAATTATTAAATTAATTAAATATAATTGCTTCATGTTGTTTTTTCTTTTTCAAAAATTATAATAATTTAATTTTTTTAATTTTATTTAAAACTGCTCAATAAATGACACTAAAGTATAAAAGACTAAAAATTACTGCTTGGGGTCGCTAATAATTTGTTCTTTTAAAAAATTTAATGTGGGGAATGCCTGGCCTCCATCGTGGTTCGGATTCCACGTTAAACTGTAGGTCCTTCATTTCATCTCACAATCACCCTACCATTACACATTAGCAATAAGTGCGTATAACCCGAACGGGTAGTAAGACGTGGTGCTAATAAGAATAATAATTTTAAAAAAGTCCGTAAACAAATATAATAATATATAAAAATCTGTGCCTTAGAGATGCCGTGAAAATATAGGGAAATTTATAATTAAATTCTAAGCCATCTCATGAAAAAAAATTGTTTTAGCTTGTATTAATTTAGTGTCTACCAATTATTTTTTGTAATCACAAAAAGATATATATACTATACGACTCCTACCAAAAATTTTCTGGGCTCATAAGCTATGTACAGTACATTCATCAGGGATTTTCTTACAAAAGTGCCACGAAATATAGGAAATGTGTTAACGGTGCTGCCTGGTAAAATGTTTTCGTAGCACAACCATTTGCTGACGAAAAATGCTTTAAATCATAAAATATGTTGTTTTATTGCTGTTTTTTGTGCATAGTGTCTTACTACCCACTCTCCGTCTATCTCATATTTACATTAATAGTGAAGGGATTAGAAAAGTAGGAAATGTACACAAATTTTCGTGGTATGCCATTTGTTAAAAATCACCTTTAGCTAACCCGACCGGGATTCAAGCCCCACCCTCCCCTTCACTGCCGATCATATATAGTGCAAGAGTGGAGTTGGCCCTTGTGACCATTAATAGGGGTTATACCAAATACAGTAGATTAGAGGATAATACGTGACATTTGGTGAGTTGTGAGTGCGTAACATGACTTGACCAAGCGATACCCTCTATATGAAAGAAAGGCTATGTAGTACATATTAGAGTGTATTTTACTGATTTCTAATGAAAAACTACGTCAAAATAAAATATAGAACATGCCTGAAAAATATCTGCTGCATTTCAATGCAATACTTATGAAAAACAAAAAAATATCTATATCTTTATTTCGCTTTCCACGAAAGAAGGGATAGTCAGAATAGTAGTCTATCCTGACAACATAAATTTTCCCCACATTTATATAGTTGTTATTTTAACCAATTATTCATTTCAAATATGTATAATTGAAAACAAGGTGCTTAGGAAGATATTTTCTGAATTAAACTAATAATAATTATAAAGATTGTGTTCGCGTAACGAAGCACACAAAACCATCTCCCGAGTCAGGGTTAATACGGCCTTTCCAATCAGCGAGAAAGTATATATCACTGTCAGCCCAAACGTCTTAAAATACAATGGCCTGTGTGATTTTCTGGAACTACTTCTCTATTAAGTCCAAGCTTATACTCCCTTTCACATTTCACCTACAAGCACTCTTTGTCATACCAATAAAAGAGAGGGGGAAAGAAAACTACAAAACCTATTATCTAAGGTAAAGAGGAAAGCTCACTGCTAGTTATCAAATATCATACCTAGTCTCATAGCTCCGAAAATATGTTTAAACAGTCGTTGAAAATTAGCTAGTCACATTTTCACACATTTTTGATGCTAATAAAACTCAGGGTTATTAAGGACTTTATTTTGGCGTGAATCATATTTTCAAATAACACATCGTATAATTAACTATTACGTTAGAAGTGAACTTCTTCAAGAAAATTGCTCGCTTACCAAAGTTAAAATTATGTAAAGTTAAACGTACGTATATCAAAGTAAAATAATGAACGCATTGATCAAACAAGGTAATATACCCTTATTGGTGAGTACACGGACTTAACGTAAAACTCGTCTTTGCTGATTTATCGGTGACAGTGAAGTCGGGGTTTTAATCCCGGTGGAGTTGGTATTTCCTAAATGGCTTCCAAATTTCCCTCTCCGTAAATGCGAGTATATTTCCTCTCAATTCTATCTTCCTAATTCCTACACCATAAACGTAAATAAACTTGGATATCCGAGACAGACAATATGACATGGCACAAATAAAAAGTTTGAAATTAATTCTTTATTTTACAATTTTTAAGAGGGGTGCTCACACAAATAAATAGCACTAACAAATGCATATGGATTTTTTTTTACTATGAATCAAGAAAGAGACTAATATTATTTGTAAAGAAATAATAATTGAAAACATTTTACCCGCTTCGGTCTCTCAATAGACTAAACTGCCAATGACGGGGAGATTGAGGTTCGAATCCCGGTCGGATGTACTTAGAGTTTTTTCTTCCTAAATGGCTTTTACTCTCGCTTCACGCTATGGTGGGTATACCTCCTCTAAATTCAACCTTCCTTATCCCTAACACATTAGCATAACTATTACATAAGCGTATAGCCCTAATAGGTAGTAAAACGCTGTGCTAAAAATATATATTAAAAAAATTGTGAAATCAAGTAATATTGAGAATTATTTTTCATAATCTATAGTAGGGAGGTTCTTGGTGCTTATGAAGTAATCAAGCATCAATATCATACTTATTTTATCAACTCTATTGTAATCTTACTTATAATAAAATTATAGATCTAATTATTTAAATAACTCAGTATATAAATATTGAGATGATAGTGTTTAGTGGTCCATTATTTAAAAACATTCATAAAATAATATCAATACTCAAAGAAAGAATTTGAATGTGTGTTTGTTTAGCAGTTTTAAATTCACATTTTCGTGTCATAAAAAATCTTTATATCCTTTTACACAATCAGCTGTAAATTTCTACTGGAAAATTAATTTTAAATAAGTAGATAATTAACTACACCAAGTCAATATACACATTGACTGCCTTCTGATCGCTCATACACTGAGTAAAGCTTAGTTTAATTACAACATATGGAACTAAAATGTTTACATGAATGATTACTATTTACATACTTCACTAAGTTACCATTCATGACAGAGACTTGTTTAACTCTGTTAACATCCCACTCTTTTTTCTGTTTTTGTATAGTATAGATAAAAGTGCTTACTGATAATGAAGAATCATATTAATTGAAGCACATAATATCGTGTTGTGTTTATGATGAGAGTAAAAAGAATGTCAGACATTGTTTTTGGAAAAATAGAGTTAAACATAATGTCAAAACGCAACCCTATAAGCTTGTTTATGGGAATTCTTCTAAACTTTATTAGTAAGTCTAGCATCTATTTCAATGTACTATTACCATTCGCTATTAAATAAAATGGTTAAATTATATTTGTAAGATTTCCACCCAGAGCTCTGTTAAAGGAGACAGCAGTTTTGATTCTTAGTTAACTTATAAATTACATTATAACATTGATAATATATTAAAATTGTAAATGTTAATATAATGCATTATAAACTTCAAGGTTTTGGAGTAGTGTCTAAATAGTACGTATGTAAAACGTGTTGGATATAATTTATGCAAGTTATTATTTTTCCACTGCGTCATACAAAACGTATGGGCTGTACGCATTTCAATTAGGCTAACACTTGCATCGATGGTAGCATGTTTTAACGCGTCACTCTCGTTTTTGCTTGGATACTTTGTGACAGATAGATCAAGGTTAGAATCCTGGTTGGGTCTATTATTTTTAAACGCCACGTCTTACTGCCCGTTCGGATTATACGCTTATCTGCTAATTACACTAATTGTTTTAAGGATTAGGAAGGCTATATTCAGAGGAAGTGTAACCACTTTTGCGTGCATTGAGAGTGGAAAGCCAGTTTGGAAAACCACCCTCAGTGCACCCAACCGAGATTTGAACTTCAATCTCCACATCATCGGCAGTCTAGTCTACTGCAAGAGTAGTGCATTAGACCATGCGGCCACAGAAGTGGGTCTACTGAGGTTGTTTTATAAGTAATGTTATTCCACTATCCCTCCAAGCAAAAATGGACACTATTTCCTCCAAAGTTATACCTTTCTAATCCCTAATCCATTAGTGTAATTAATGAATGCGTAGAATCCGATCGGATACTAAAACGAGTTGGGTGTGGGGGGTAATAGGCTAATGAAGAAAGTACAAGGATATTTGAAATTAAAATAAATATATCCGCAATTGCGTGGAGAGAAATATAAATTCAAATATAAACACACTTATAACACATCCCACCTAAATTCAATCCCCCACTTCCCAGTCACTGGAAAACTGGACTATATGAGCTTGACTTTTAGTCCATGTGACACCTTAGAGGGTTAAAATTATTTGTCCTAGTTTGATCGGATTATGAACGTTTTCAAATTTTATTTTAAAACTATGTACAATTTTTGTTAATATATTCAATTTTATAAGAAACATATAATTTTAGAAAATAAAGTGATAACATGTGAGCAATGTGAGGTGTTTAGTTTTAATGTTCAATAGAAATATATGTGAAACATGGTTATTTCGATGTTTCTCAAACGTCTGCCCTATTCTTAAATTAGCATGTTACACTAAATAATCCAAGGGAACAGTAGAATAAGAGTGATGTTTAAAGATCTTAAAAAAACATTAGCCTGTAGGAAAAATATTAAATCACAAATGGCAAAATCATCTCACAGTAGACCAGGATGAGATTTGAACCCAGATAGCTTGCCCAGGGAAGAACAGATTTGCTCTGAGTTAAAACTGCCAGTGTAAAATTACTTACTAATTTTCTGAATGGCATTATGAGTTTAAAAGTACATTGCCACACTTATAAAGTAGGCCACCTGTCCCTATCTTGGGCTAGTTATATCCAGTCCACCTCTTTACACTCTATCACTATATTGAGCTAGTTATATCCAGTATACCTCTTTACACCCTAACCCCATCTTGAGCTAATATACCCAGTCCACCTCATTACACCCTATCCCCATCTTGAGCTAATATACCCAGTCCATCTCATTACGCCCTATCCCCATCTTGAGCTAATATACCCAGTCCACCTCATTACACCTTATCCCTATCTTGAGCTAGTTGTATATATACATAACCACGACACTTGTCTTAAATCCCTGATATATTTAGTTGAATGGTCGTATTTTTATAAATCAACTGTAAATTAAACTACTACTATTGCTACTTTTAAGAAATAAGGGTATATAAATATATAAATTTTTTCACAGATAGTTTTTACAGAAATATTAGTTTGCCAGAAATCTGCACCACTGTTCTGGCAAATACAGCACGTCCAGACACCCCGCATAAAAACACTAACCCCAGGCTTTCCATATTCGCACTAATGTGGAAGGGATGGGTAGTACTGAAAGTAATAATCATTGAATGCCCTCTTGCATTATTAGACCATATTTCTTTGTTGTTAAATATACATTCATAAAATAAAAAAAGATCCGAAATAAATGAGTAGCTATTGGAAGGAATTAAGTTATTATGAACAGTTAAATCAAGAATGATATAGATTTTCTATTATTTAAGTTATTTTTCATGTTGTGTAACTTTAAAAAAAAATCAATGGTTATATTTTAAGTCTTGTAGAAAAATAACTTTGCCCGTGAGATTTTTTTTTCTTTCTTTTTTTTTCCAATGATCTATATTTATTCCTTTAAATTTTAGAATATATAATTATTTGCTAAATAAAAACGAGTTATCAATAATGTAGTAAATTTAAAAACATGTTTCGACACCTTCCTAACGTTTACGTATTCACTATTCACTGTTAGAAATTTGATGTATTAAATACAATTATATGTGATAAAATTATCTCTAGTGAAGCGGTAATTACAGATATTCTCAACCTAAAATATATAAAAAGAGACTTTTTTACGAACATCTCTAATAAGGCTAATATTATACATCAACACTTTATTCATTTCCCAAAGAACATTATATCTTCAATCAATAAAATAAAATATTTTAAATGCATTATTTGCAAAACTACGAAATATTTACAGTTTGGAATATGCTAAACTCTTAAAATGCCCTGTACATATTTTGGTGTCTAATTTTTAAAATAATGGTTGCATTATTGCCTTGAAAATCAAAATATTAATCTTGCCCCGCAGATATTAACACAGTAGACAAGTAGTAGGGTTATCACGTTTTGTGTTTTGCTTTTTAGCACCACGTCTTACTACCTTTTTGAGCTATACGCATATTATTTACCAATTACACTTATGTGTTAGGGAAGGAAGGTTGAATTTAGAGGAAGTGCTGAATTTGGGTGGAGCGAGAGTGGGAAAACAATTGATGAAAAACCACCCTAAATACAACAAAACTGGATACGAGACCCGGTCTTCTCTTCTTTGACATCCAAGCCTTTTTTATAGCCAAGTTTTACTACCCATCCTCATGGGGTTGGAATGTGGAAAGTAGATGTAACCACATTTTTGTTGAGGTAGAGTGGACGAACGTGTATTGAATACCATGTTAGCAAACCCGTTGGGATTTGATCCCTGACCCTTTGGTCAGCTGCAAAACACACTATATTACACTGATTTAGTCAACGCATACTCAGATTTTAAATACATTAAATATCTTACATTCTGTAGAGAAAATTTAAAACAAAATGAGTACAGATTATAAAAAATTAAAGTTTTACCTGAACCTGAAACAATATACGGGTTATTACGTCTATAATTCCTAGTTCTTCCGGTTAAAAACAAAGTTTAGCCTATCCTAACCTGTAACAATGAACGGGTTAATACGTTGAATCTTTCTATATCTTCCAGCTTAGAGTGAAGTTCTACCTATCCTAGTCTGAAACAATTTACTGGGTATTACGTTTACGTTCTCTAGTTCTTTCAGCTTACAGTAAAGTCCCACCTATCCTACCCTGAAACAATAGGTGCCTGTCTACCCCTACCCTCCTACTTCACTATATGACTAGATTAGTTGGTGTTACCCTCTTAATGAAACGTCTGTCACACATGTGTCAAGACTGCTCTTTACATGTAATACCACGCATCACTGCACACCACACATCTAACTTAGAACAACAGTTAGAAGTTAGTTGTCCTCGCCGCTGCTAGGTGGGGCTGGTTGTTGGTGACGTCTTCTAAATGTCTTCGGGATGCTAATTTCTCTGTGACTTGTCAAACACACAACAAATTAAAAGTTAACTTAATCAAACTTGTTAAAAAATCTAAAGTATGACATCATTTTAATCTGTCAATGTCAATTTTTGTGGATATACAATGATAAATTGGTTAAGGAGGGAGTCTAGCTTACTCTCTCTCTCTCTCTATATATATATATATATATATATATATATATATGTGTGTGTGTGTGTGTGTGTGTGTTTTATAGATCAGCCCTGTGCTGTGGTAGTCAGTACAGCTGGTTACGAGCCTAGGGGATTCTGGGTTCGATTTTCGACTGGCACAAATGATATAGTCCAGACACGCAGTATTATTAATATTATTATAATATATATATATATATAAAAATATTATTATAATATATATATATATATATATATATAGAGAGAGAGAGAGAGATTATTGTGTTTTTTGGGCGCGTCTTACGTTCGGGTGATACAAATTAAATTAAAGTCCTTGGGTATAGGCAGAGAATTTGCGTGGAGGAAGCTTGGGAAACAATTTATTAAAAACCAATCTTAGTACACCCAGTCGGGATTTGAACCCTGGCTTACTCATCTCCAGCAAACCAGTTTAGATGAGCTTGACATTTAGTTCACGTGACCAACAGTGCGGGTGGTATCCAAATTATTTTCTAACTTAAAAATATAATGTGATTTTACTTTCATTCATGCCCAGCTTACCATACTGTAAATATGATATTTTATTAGCTCTGCTTGGCTAGATTAGGTTAGCTATTTAGAGTTCGTCTCACCCCACAAATTACTCGTAGCTTAGATAGGTGATGCATCTCGAACAAGACGTTACACCTTAGTGCTGTTTTCTCTATTCTATTTTGGAAAAAAAAAAGGAATGGATACCGGTGAAAACCGTTTTATTATCTTTTTTTTTTTAATACAATAAAAAGTGGAAATTTCCGAGGATTATCGTGTGTGAGATGGGTTATAGAAAATAATTATAGTAAAAGACCTCAAGGTTTAATTTTTACAGTCATTTTAGGAATTTGTTTTTCTATTTTACAAGCGTATGAATATCTTGAACCTACATTTACTATTACCGATTCAATATATGGATCAACCTTTTTTATAATAACAGGATTTCATGGGGTTCGTTTAATTATTAGATCTATATTTATTCTTGACTGTTTAATTCGACATTATCTATATGATTTTTCTTCCAATCATCACTTTTGATTTGAAGCTGCTGCATGATCTTGAAATTTCGTAAATGTTGTATGATTGTTTGCTTAGTTCTTTAAATTTATTTTATAAGTTACTCTATTCTCAATCCACGGATAACGCGTAACCTTGATAGGAAAATATAATCTCGAACAAGAGGTCTCAACTTAAGTGTGTTAACCTGGAGTATTCATTATAAAACGGGGAAGTTGAAACCAGATAAATAATTTTAACAGATCTAAAAAATACAATACAATTGAAATATAGCTCACACCCCGACCCGTCGTGTGATCCTTTATGAAATCTTTTATTATCACCTAGGGACATATGAGTTTCCAAATTTATTATCTGTTGCCTGGATACCTCAGGTTCGTTACTCGTGTTGTACAGATATATTGATAGCCCAAGCGGTGAAAACTTAATCGTATACTTTAGAATGTGAAAATGATCAATGATGGTATGGAGTAGTTTGATATTAAATATGGATTTAAAAAAAACACAGATTGGGGACGATATGTAGAGATTACTGCGAAAAACATATCATTTGACAGGGTTAATGAATTTAAATACTTAGTAACAATTTTAAATAGCAATAACAATATTACAGTGGAAATTAGTAAAAGAATACCGCCTGTAAATGCATGCTATTACTCGGTCAGTAAGTTGTTGACATCTCACCCGCTTTCAAGGAATGTAAAACTCAGAATAAACAAAACAAGAATTTTACTGCTTGCTACCTATGGGCTTAAAACGCGGTCTCTTAGCTTACATGACGAAAATAAATTTAGGGTACTCGAAAACAAGGGCTTAAAAGATATTTGGTTCAAAAAGGGATAATACTGGGGAGTGGAGGAGGTTACATAAGGCATAAAAATGAAAGAAAAAAAAAATCTAAATTTAGACGGAACGTGAAAGTTACAGTGAATATGTAGTCATGAATTAACTTGTGAATGATCTGGTGGTCAGCATGACCATCTCGGACCGAAATTGAACACAGCTCCCAGAGGGTTTCAAAAGCATCTCTAGCTCCTGGCTATCCGTCAGCAGAACCCCGCTGATGTAAATTGCTTAGCTTAGCTAAGATATTTATAATGATCAGGCTATGTTTACCATAACAATAGAAAGCAATTGTGAAACCACATCGGTGGCCGCATGGTCTAAGGCATCACTCTCAGTGTAAACTAGAATCCCAATGACGGGAAGATCCGAGGTTCTAATCTCGGTCAGGTGAACTGAGGGCAGTTTTTCCTAAATGGCTTTTCACTCTCCCTCCTCTAAATTACTCCTTCCTCATCTCCATCCCATTAGTTAAATTAAATGCTGATAGCCCAGACAGGTAGTAGGAGGACGTGGTGCACAAAAATACATTTTAAATTATTAGTTTTATTTTGTATTGTTAATATGACCTAACTGTAAAGTGGAAATCGTAAAGCTAGTTTAAAGAAATATTCAATTGCTAAACTTTCGTAGATACATCGGGAGTGATATTTAAACAGTTCCTGACAGAATGGTAATATATTCTTTGAAGTAAATTGTAACTGTCACTGCTTATTATACTGCAGAAGCATGCAAAATTTACTGATATATTATGGTTGATGATATGCCTTTAATCAGAGGACTTGATTTTAAAATGTTTAGTTTTGAAATACTTTACTTAATACCTGTAGCCGATAAGAGTGTATATACATATATATAGACCCTCTCTAGGGTCCATACAATTCGAGGGGGTGCAGCAACCACGCTTGCAACGCCCTTGCTCATGACAAAGAACTGATATTTTGTAATCTGTTCTTGGTTTATATCCCAAGTAATACCTCCATCACCCACTTCGGTGGCCGCGTGTTCTAACGCACTACTCTCTTGTTGGACTAGACTGCTGAAGACGGGAAGATCGGGGTTCGATCCCGGTCGGGTTCACCGAAGGTGGTTTTTACCTAAATAGTTTTCTACGCTCTCTCCGCGCAAATGCGGGTGAATTCCTCTAAATTAGGCCTTCCTAATCCATAACTCATTAGTGTAATTAGTACATAGGCGTATAGCCTGAACGGGTAGTAAGACGCGGTACTATAAAAAATTTAGTTTGCCGTGAACAAAACAAGGTTGAGAGCCACTGATCCCAGGTGTCACCCTCGCAGTATAGGCCTACTGGACTGTCGATGATGGAAATATTGGGGTTCAGATCCTGGTTAAGTGTACCGAGGGTATCCCCCCCCCCCCCCAAAGGTTTCCCCCCCCCCTTCCCCCCCCATTTGGGGCACCACCCCCAAAATTCAATATTTTTACACC